>BSXT01000382.1:0-10839 GCA_030267785.1 Phytophthora fragariaefolia | reverse complement strand
AGACATGATCCTCCCGACCAGGTTTATCCAGACGCAAACGGGAACTTACCGGATGCCGAACGTTGCCCTTGTGTAGTTGAGAGGAAACGCTGTTCTGTTTATTAATGCCCGAAGGCTACCCTAATACATCTTCTTTCTCCTAATGTCCTATACAAATATCAAGTATAAATGTGTCCGTTTTGGAACTCCCGCGACTGTTCTAATATCCGGCGACCGCTGACGATAACTCAACTTTCGGCTGAAAAGTCGTCAGCGAGTCACCGGTAGCAGTTCTGAATGTACCCATAACCGAAATGGGTTCAGGCCGTTATGACTTGTCCCAGTGGCGTGACGCACCAAAGCCGGGTGCCACGTCGCGTCGTCACCGCCTCTGCTGGGCCAATCAGTGGCCGCCGAACTTGATGGGTTGTGGCGACAACTCCCAGTGTGCTTCCAACGGGCATATAGGAGCGAGTTTTCTGACTGAAACTCAACACCACAGCAGCCCCCACCGCGATACGAGCCGCAGTCCCGGCGAGTGTCGTGGTGTCATGAGTACCCGGACCGCTGCTAAGTCGTTGCGGGCCGCCGAGTCCGTTATCTCGGTGGCCTTGAGAGCTATCGGGCCTGTTCCTCTGGACCCGGTAAGCTTGTTGCCTTCGTTTCTCTTGTTTAATCGCTTGTGACTCCTGACGATACCCTGCTCGCTCAGCCGGATAGCGGTGTCGAAGAAGGTGAGATTCTGTCAGCGCCACCATTGTTGGAACCGTCCCCGTGCTCGCCCGGCGTCTCAGAACCCCCTCTCGCCACAACCACGGTAGGTTAAACCACTTGAGCTCCAGGGTTCCTGTCCGTGTTTCAACGCGTATTTGTGGTTCTGCTCGCTTGATGCAGCAAGCGGATTTTGGGCCATCATGATGACAATGCGGGCGCGTAAAATTTCTGTGTTTGTGTACCCACTTGGCCATTTCGAGTGGCTGCACATGCCCTTTGGTCTCAAGAATGCGCCGATGATTTATCAGCGCATGATTGACAACGTTCTCTGGGGCTTTGTGCAACCCAAGGGTGGCTGGCGAGCTTTCGCTAACCGAATGCAGGCTACAGAATAACGTGCCGATAAGTCGCGACAACTCAGGAACGAAGCGTCAATGCATTGGTCAGCAAATCCACAGAACGTCAGGACAAAATTCGATGAAGTCCACGAAGACTCAGTCACAGCGGACCCAGTGTCACAGCTAATTAATAGCCCGGACGCCGACATGTTTACCGCCAGTGAAGCCGATACATCAACTTTAGACCCAGTCTTTGACAGACGATCTTTCGTCGACATCTTCTTTGGCGGTAAAACGTTCGACGAATGTCTGGTAACACTGGACAAACTACTGAGTCGTTTTGAGGAATGCCGAATCAGCGTCAGCTTCACCAAGAGCATTTTGGCGTAATCACGAGTGGAATTCTTGTCCCACGATATCTCACGGGACGGTATGCGAGCCAATTCGAAGAAGCTAACCAAGATCACCAAGCTCTCATTCCCGAAAACCAAGAAAGGAGTTCGATCTTTCCTCGGTGCAATTAATTACTACAGCCGCTTCATTCAAGATTTCGCTACATACGAAGCCGCGCTCTACCAGCTCGAGGACAATGATTTCAACCCAGGGGGTTACTTATCGATAGCTCGACGAAGTTTTGCTGCGCTTCAACGAAAAGTCGCTGATGCCCCTATACTACGGTATTTTGACAGGTCTAAGGAAGTACACCTGATGCTGTTTGCGAACGAGTGGGCACTCAGTACGACAATCCTTCAAATGCATGACGACAAGTTACACCTAGTGCGGTTCTGCGGTCGCGTCCTTAAGGACTCAGAATGCAACTATCACCCGGTCGAGAAAGAAGTATTGGCCTTGTTACTGGTACTAAAAATGTGCTACACGCAACTCGCGGGCCGACAACTGAGGGTATACACTCGATTCTCAACTCTCGATTGGATCTACAAGTTAAAATCGCTGTTCCGCAGAGCTTCCCAGTTCTCAGTGCTACTTTCACCCTGGCACTTAATCGTACAACGAGTCAATGAAAAGGACTATGCTTTCACCCAACTGCTCCATGCCACGGTGACCAACTTTGTTGACTTGGATGAAGCACTAGCACCAGTGGCGCCTCCAAAGCAAGGGTCACCGATAACTCGGCTGGACCCCAGCTTGCTATACGCGCGCATACCGATATCTCATGACGGGTTTGTGGTCTCATTTGATGGATCCGCGAAAACCCTGAAATTCGGAGGTTACGGCAGCTGTTCCTGGATTGTGTGGCGACTTCCCGACTGGAAAATAGTGATCGCTGCGAGTGCGTACCTCGAGACCACCACGGTAAACCTCGCCGAGTACACTGGCATGAATAATAGTGTACTCGCAGCGCTTGAACTTGGCGCCGACACCTTAGTTATCGTGGGGGACTCGAGGCTTGCAATCCAACAATCCGTAGGGGTGATCGTGTGTCGAAAGGAGTCGCTAATGACCATGCTTAACCGACACAGAGAACTGACAGCATGACTCCGATCAGTGAATTATCTTCACGTAGTCCGAGAATATAACGCTGCCGCAGACTCACTTGCAGGAGAAGCCCTGGAAGCCAAGGTCTCAAAAGCGGTGCTAAGTGAAGAACGGAAGTAGGAACTATCGGAGCTCAATCGCATCCAAGAAGTCATTTATGAGTCGTCGGCAGAAGAACCAAAAGCAAATCAACCCGAGTCAAAGAATTTTGTTCAAATTGCAAACGGAAATACTTCCTTGCCACGAAAAACCTTCGCAGATTTTGTCCAAGCCGAACCAGACACCATCTCAGTGATGGCTAGACATCAGAAGAAATCAAGGAGAACATGTGTCAGATTTCCCGATGTGCGTCCCGGTAGTTCAAACGAAGACTTAGACGAATACGATAGACGTCCCGACAACTCAAGTAAAGATAACGAAGCCACCCAGACAAGTCCCGACAACTCAAGCGAAGAATTGCGAGCACCGGCAGACAACGGAGTTATTCAGACAAGTCCCGACAACTCAAGTGAAGAATCCCAAACACTACCAACAATACCAAACGCCGAAGATATCGACCCGGTTGCAGTCCAAAATGAACGACGCCGGCGGATAGCCAAAGCTCAAGACGAAGAGTTAAAGTGGGCGAACTTGAAAGCTATTTTACGAGGCAACTCGGCAAAACTGGGATACAAAGCAGCACGAGACGCTTGGAAAGAATGGATCAGTTCGAGCTGCCAGAGGATGAAGTGCTCTACTATGAAGGAACGAGTCGTCGGAAGAGAAATGACGAGCAAGCCGAGATTGCGCTGCGTCTAGTGGTACCAAGCACGATGATTCATGAAGTCTTATTGAATTGTCACGACTCGTTGGAAGGAGGCCACCAAGGCGTCGTGCGCACGTACCAACGGGTCAAGTCGGATTATTTTTGGATCAGGTTATATGCAGATATCGAGAAGCACGTGAGATCATGTCCGGACCGCAGTTCAAGCAAAAGCAGACCTCATCTGCGAGGACACTCACCGGGGAACATACTGGCCGAGCTCCTGTTCCAACTGGTATCTATGGACTTTGTTATACCCCTGCCAACAACTCGGCGAGGGAACTCGGCACTGTTGTTTTTTCAGTGCTCTTTCACAGGATTCTTAACTGCGAAAGCTATGTCCAATACGGACGCTCTCAGAGTCGCCCAAGCATTCAAAGCGTGTGTATATCGCCGATTCGGCGCGCCATCGCTGACTAGGCTCGACCGCGACCCACGGTTTATGAGTGAGGTATTCAAAGCATTCGCCGAAATAATGCAGTCGAAGTCCAGAGCGACACTGAGTTATCGTCCCCAGGCGAACGGGCAACAAGAGCGTTTAATGGTAGTACGGGATCGACGGATCGACGTGTGAACCTATCGCCGTCACACTGTGATCCAATCTGTGCGAGTTTACGCCGAAGACCCACTACAACAAGACTGGGACGAGATCGTCGAGCGACTTGTCTTCGTCATCAACACCTCTATGGATACAACTCGAAAAGAGACACCCTTTTGCCTAGTTCACGGCTGGGATGCGCGTTCAACGCTGCGAGCCGTGACGTCGTCATTACGGCGAGGAACAGCGAAACTATCCCGCTCTGGCCTGGAGACGCGAAGTCAATCGACAACAAGAAATAGCACTAGAAATGGCCAAGGAATATCAAGCCACTGAGAAAGCAAGATGAGCGAGTGAGCACAACGATACTCTGAGTCGACAAGAACGTGTCACGACGACTCAAGCAAGCCCAATTAACACGCCAACAGGACCCCAAGAGCAAGCCGAAGACTCAAACAACGTCGCGAGATCACACAAACCACTCTTTGAGGTGGGCAGCAGAGCCTGGCTATATATGGAGAGAGTCAAGCCAGGACTCACAAAGAAGCTCGCCCACCGATGGCACGGACCCTTACGAATCAAGAAAAAAGTCGAAGAATACGCGTACGAGCTCGAGTTACCAGACCGAAGTGGTTATCGCTTCCACCCAGTGGTTCACGTGTCGAGACTGAAGCCCGTGAATGAGTTCCACAGTCGACCGACAACTCGTCTAGCGCCCGACATCTCAGAGCAAACCCGACTGGACTTTGAAAGAATTTCTTCCTGAAGAGAGCTGGGAACCAGACCAATTTGCAGGTAAATACGAGGTTGAGACCATTCGCGACGATAAAACACCGCTCTCGACAAGTACCGAACGGCCGGCGCGCGAGTTCCTGGTGAAATGGGTTGGTTACGATGAACCAACAAGGGAACCTGCCTCTAATCTGTCGTGTGGAGGCCTGCTTTACGGCTATCTCCGACACAAGCGTAGTGAGCAACGTCTTCAGATGGTTCAAGGGGCGGACGAAGACTAGCAGACTACCACGACATCTCAAAGTCAATTTGAACTGCGCCTGGGGCTATGCAGCCCAGGAAGTGCAGACGAAGAAAGTTACTGCAGAAGCTTGCATGATTATAAAAGAACTTAAATATGTCTCGATTGGGATAAAAAGGAAAACGAAGAAATCGACTCAGACCAAGCTGCTACAACTGAAAAAACTGCGTGAAAACTCAGCAACGTGATCTGGCGACAAGAGCAGCCTGGCGGAATCAAAACTCCGTGACGTCATCTGAGGCAGCCGTTGCCACCTTAATCAGCATACGCAGCTGGTCGTCACTGGTTGGAGTTGGTAGGGAAGACTGGACCGGACCTGTCGGTAAACGCGGCACGTCCGACGCGGACTCGTCGGGGAACGAAGGAGCTGACGGAATATGAAGCCAACTCGTCGAGATCTCGTGAAAATCCAAGGACGGATCTTGCACGACTTGGCGACGAACGGAGTCCCACGAAAATCCCACTGGAATGAACAAGGGGAATGACGGATTGTATGGCACAAACGTCGTGTTGTAGGGATGCCGTGCAGGCACTTCAGTCCAGCTATTGCGCCACGGCTCTTTTTCCTCCAACGCCGGCAACTCGCTGAACCAATCTGCAGTCTGCGGAACCCACGTGAGATGCTCCAACGAATACCCAGGCATCGACTGCTCAAACATCAACTCCATTTCCACGTCGGGGAATTGGTCACTAAGACACCACTCCCACAAAGTGCAGATCAGCATATGACGAAGCCGGTCGCTACGTTGTGCGCGTTCTCGCACATAAGCCAGCCAGCGGTCCTTAGCAGCATCCACACTGGCACGGAGCGAAGGACGGGAAGCTTCGTCAAATGAATCGTCGAGAGCACGGTAAGCCACCTCAAAATAAGCCTCGACTGCCCTAGTAGGTACCCAGTGGTCTCGCTCCCAAAAAGCGAACCCCATTGAAGCGTCAGTCTCATTCCCAAAGCCCCGGAACATACGCCAATATCCACGGAGCCGAAGTGGAATAGGAGGACGCTGCGAGATCTTGCAATTCGGGTCGATCGAAGAAGTGTCAAACAAACACGCCTGAGGAGGAAGATTCCTACGGAGACGCTGCCACGGGTGTATTGGGTTATTATAATCCACAAACGCTTCCAACGTGGTGACCGTACAAGGAACTCGAGTCTTCGCCGGGACTGGAGACGGCAGACGACAATTGAGCAAACGGATCCAATACTTAGTAGCCCCGGGACGACTAAACGCTGGTGAAATAAAGGGGCGAGCCCACTTGACCACTTGTTTCAACACCCGAACAATGGGAGGAACACCACTGACAGGGGGAGGAACCGAAGGCGGGCGCTGGCCCCGAAGTCGGAACCGGGCATTGACGACAGTGTTGCAACTACGTGAGACGTCGGATTCGAGGCACGAGAATTCACCTGACGAGTAATCGGCGCCGCAGGAGGCTCCTCTGGCTTACCCGACGCACGACGAGAACTCGTCGAGCGAGTGGTCGGTGCCGCAGGAAGCTCCACTGGCTTGACAGACGCGCGGTGAGAACTCGTCGAGTGAGTAGTCGATGCTGCAGGAGACTCCTCTGGCTTGCCGGACGTACTACAAGAACTCGTCAGACGAGTACCCGGGGCCACCGGAGACCCTACGGCGTTGACGGTTGCATCACGAGGACTCGCAGAACGAAGGGTCAATGCCGCAGGAGACTTCAGTCGCTCACGAGAAGTACCACGAGAACTCGCCGGCGATAATTCAGTCGAGCCCAATACGTCGTCATCATCAGCCTCCAGAACTTCCAGCAACAAAGCAGACCGAAACTCAGAACGAGCTGGATTGTCTCGGAGAATAGGGCCACGACGCGAACCTTTCGGATTCTTCGAAGTACGCTCAGTCGATGCCTCGAGACGAGAGACCGACACGGACTGGGTCGCCGCCGATGACACGCCAACGATCTCTACCTCGTCGTCCGACAGCGCGATTGTAGCTTGGGAGTCATCCCTCGATAGTCCAGCCGCGGAACGCGAAGGACGTGACGCTGACGAGGCCCGCGCTGACTCCAGTGATGTAGCAGGCGAGGAGAAACTCCGCCAGCACGCGAAACATCGGAGGGCGAAGCCGAACGAGCAGGAGCAGCGGAACGAGAAGACTTCCTCGACAAGTCCAGGACGCGACAGTCAGCCGGACTTGACGCGTTAGCGATACGGCGAGTAGGACTTGGAGCGCGAGGAAACGCTCGAGACGCGGCCTGTGAAGACGCAGCGGCAATGCGACGAGCAGAACTTGGGGCCCGAGGGTTAGCTCGAGACAATACCTTCGAAGGAGACCCAGATGCACAACGAGAAGAAGATGGCGATCGCTGATGGCCAACGGAGGAAGCCTGAGACGAGGACCTCGAGCCTCTCAACGGCTGAGAAGTAGGCGTCACCCGAGAACCCGAAGAAGGGCGAGTAACAATCTTCGATCCCTCGGACTTCTGGGAATCAGAACGAGAAGCGTGAACGCTCGAATCAGACTCAGAATCCGAGTCGTCGTCAAGAACGCGAAGCGAACGGCTTGCGGGCAGGAGGCTGCGGTGGATGTGCAGCTTTCCGCTTGTGTCTGCTTCCTTGAACAGCCACAAGCGAAGTTCCAGGGGAAGTGCGGCGAGTTTCAGCAGCTTGCTCCTTGACCGACATCCCGCTGGGAAGGGCAGACACTAGGAAGGCAGCCCGAGCCACATCGTCAGCAATCTCGTCTGCTGGACGAGAAGCGTTTGCCGCCTTCACAGCATCGCGGGCGATGACTCGAGCCTCGTCACTGAGAGCTAGGAGATCCCAATCAAGCTCACCCGAGGACAACCCGGTGGAGAACCACGATAAATAACCGAACAACCACCCCAAGCGGCGACAGTAAACGACGAAAACTCACCTTCGGTCACCAAGGCCAGGGTGTCGGGGTCCATCTCCTCGTGTTTGACGCGCGCACGGGGGACTCGGTTGGCTGTAACGAGTCTCTCCACTCGCTCTTGGAGGTCTTCAGCACGCCGTCGAAGTTGAACCTCCTTAGAACTGTCAGCAGCAATCGAGGTCGATAGCAGGTTGTGCAACCGACGACTCGGAGCGGTGTTTGACGCAACGGCAGCCTTGACCGTCTCCCTTTCCCGCGACAATTGGGACGACAATCGCTGCACCGAGTCATCGGGCAGCCTTGACGCGATTTTCCATGCGCTGGTAGAGTTCCTTGTGCTGGTCCACAATCGCGTCAAGGCTTTCTGCGTCGTGACGATATCTGGCTGCGATCTCTTTGGAAATCTTGAGTTGTCGTCGAGTCGCTTCCAGTTCCGTCACAGTCGAGGACGTCACAGCCGCCGCATTTTCCCTGCGGAAAGTCTCTTTAGCGAGCGCCCGCTCTGAGGCAGCCTGAGCAGTCTCGGCGGCGTAGACTTGAGCCCGGAGGACGGCGACGTCCAACGAGTTATCAGTGCCAACTTGAGGATCAGGAACAGCAGCGGGTATGACTTCATCCAGACACTTCGCCGCTTCAAGCTTGGACCGGACCCGACGATCGTCTCTGATGGCAGGCTCAAGATGGAGCCCAACGACCATTCGGGTCATCGCCTCAAGCCGTGAGCCGAGTACAGCAATGACCCGCTCCGAGTCTTCGGCAGAAGCCTCATCCAGCAACGACGCAAGCGCATCAGCACGAGCAGGAGCCTCGGATTGGATTCATATTCAAGCAGAACACCCACGAGGAGCCGAGAGTGTCAGTAATCAGGCGCAGACATCGAGGTCCAAGCGGACGAGAACACGCCAACTTTGAAGACTCACCCCGGGAGGCTGCAACGAATCAGCAAGAACAGAAGGTGCACCGACCGGGGGATTAGGAGCTGCTTGCACCTTCTGTTCTTGCTGATTTGCGGCCTCCGTTGTCGAACTGTATGCCGGCATTGCGGGAGTATCCATTTAAACGGTTGAGGTAGTCGCAGACATGCTCTTTGTATTCGTGCTTTGCCGAATAGTAGCGATATTCCGCTGACTGATTAAACTGGGAGCAATAGTACTTGATGAATGCTGAGCGCACTCCACTGTCGTTTTCTTTTCTTCGGCAGTTGTCGGTGCCAGTGCAGAGCTCCGTCACGAAGACTCAGCTCAAAAGGCATGCACCACTCGTTTGGCGGAGCTCGTGTCCCTTACATTTCATAGATGAAAGATCGCAGCCACTGCATTGAGTTCTCACTTTTATTTCTTCGTCCCGAGAACGGCTTGATTTGTCCGAGTGGTCGATGCGTCGCCACCTCAATCCTTGGCGTCGCGTTTGACTGCTCGGAGTCGGTCAGTTCTCGGATTTGGCGCATATATTCGTTCATTTGCACGCCTCCATCTCCGTCGTAACCTTCGTCTTCACTGGACGAGTCATCGTCAGGCTGATAGCGTCGTCGCAAGCTCTTTCCCGTGCCTCGGCGAGTATTTTCCGTAACGTTTGAGTTGTCGGCAGCACGATCGACTCGTTCCTGACACTTCGCAGAGCGTGGTGTGACCATGTGAGAGTCTTGAAAATACGGCGAGCGTCCGGTAGTTGTGCTAAACACTCCGCCAGTTGTCGTCGGCTTCGGGTTTCCTTGCTCAATCTTCTTCGGCGTCTGCGGCAGCGGTACCAACGCGGGGTCGGTGACTACTCCGGCTGAACTGCTGCACTTCTGCCGCCTGGAGGAGAACTTGGTCATTCCGAAGGCCGAACGGAGTCTCTTCTTCCACTTCCATAACTCGGCACCTGCATCCGCAGGGATCCAGCATTCCAGAGTCGACGGTGATGGACGCTCGGTCGCGTTTTAGCCCCATGGCCTGTAAAACAGCGACCGTATCCTTCGCTACTAGCTCAATTGTCGTCGAATTAACGGGCCACGCGAGCTCATTGCTCAGTTCAGACCACACTACTTGACGAATCATCGTCGGCTCAAACAAACATTCACCCCAGTCACTTGACTTGATATCTTCATAGCACTTTCCGAGCACCTTGTTGGCTGCCGGCGTGTCTCCACTGATAGGCGGCCGGTTGCCGGTGGCTTGTTCAGTGACTTGGGTCGTCACTATTGGCGATTTTGAGTTGTCGCCATCATCTTCAAAGTCTTCATAGATCGGTTCTGGGTCATCATCTTCATTAAATTCGTCCACGAGATTTCGTGACAGGGGGGCGAACCCCTCCACTTCGTCCCGCGAACATCACTGCATCTTCTGGAGCGTCCGGCGCCACCGCCATGGGTGCTGGCGCCTTCTCCTCCAGGTCATAGTTGCCTTCATTGAGGTCTCCATCATCCTTGGCGTCGGACCCGGTCATTGCGTCCTCGTCGAAGCTGACAGAGCGCTCAGCAATTGAATCGAGCTGCGACGTTATCAGGGCCATGCTCGAGTTGTCGCCACGCATTCCGCCGGACTTCATCGGCGTAGCTGGTACCGCTGAACTGGATCCTATCGCCATTATCTTGTTCTTGCTCTTGGTTCTTCTTTTCTTTCTCTCCTATTCTTTTTGTTTTTCTTTATCCTTTGTTGCTCGTTAAAACGCTATCCTACAGTAGTCACAACACACAAGAAGGTCACGCCAGTCCCGGGTCGCGGCACCAGTTGTCGTGTTGGGACTCGCCAGATTTTTGCACAAATGTACAAAGGCACACTCCCTTGACAACACCCACCGAGCCACGATAACTCGGTAGGCTTGTTGGGTAAGGTTAAGAACCCGAAGGCCACATCCATTCCTCGGGCTGATCGTTTCCCCTTGTGCGCCGTGGTTTCCTTTAGGCTAACCCACAAAACCCAGCACCCTTAGCCACGAGCTACGGCTAGGATGCTCTCACGCAAACCCACTCCTCGCAGGCCCTCAGAAGGAAGGGTCCCAGCCTTTTACGGCTTGATACGAGGTTGCCGGAGCTAAACTCCGGCGGGAAGTAATAAAAGGGTGGCGCTCTGCCTTCCCCAATATGTGGCGAT
>BSXT01000381.1:0-28279 GCA_030267785.1 Phytophthora fragariaefolia | reverse complement strand
TTTCTGCCAATAGTAGTGCTTCCTACTATGAATGGTGACCACACTGCATGTGGCCCACCTGAATGTATCCATTAGTGCATGTCGCACTAATGTGGAGGTTGCTTGAATGTGTAGCCCCGCTACAAACCGCGACTGCGTCGACTCTGCCCAACGATGAGCGCCACCCGTCACAAGCTTCGGCGCCAGGTGACACGTTCGCCCTCGCGCGGTGGCCGTTTCGCGTTGTGCAATTGCGCGAGCAGTACAACCCGCTCGCCACCATGTTCCCGTCCGTTGCGCACTTCGGTTGGTGCTCGTGCTCGGAGCCCTGCCGCACGGATACTTGCCGCAACACCAAGATGAGCGTGCAATGCGCCAGCAACTGCTGCTCCTACGACGGCAAGTGTGGCAATGGCCTCGCCGAGTCCGACAAGATCTGCCTGATGCGCAACATGCGCACGTCTTCCTTGTGCGTAGTTGCGGCTGAGGACATCGGTGTTGGAGAGGTCCTCGGTCAGTATCTGGGAGAAATGGAGCACGTGCGCGCCTCCAGCCGCGATCGTCCGCGCAATCGCGGGTACCGGTTGGTAATGAAGACGCGCCCCGAGAGACCCGTATACTCGGTGCGTGTGGCTGTCAACGCGGGGGGGGCATGATGAGGTTCGTGAATCACTCCTGTGAGCCGGTCGCCGATTTCCGAGAGGTCCACGATTGTGGTTGCCACGACGGACTACGTTTGCCGAGGTGAAGAGATCACCATCGACTACGGCGATGATCTGTGGTTTGTGTGTCGCTGCAAAGCCGATACTTGTCGCCACCGTAACATCCAGCACCAGCGCGATCCATAGCAAGTGACGGCGTGTGGTGAGGACAAGCACGAGCACGGTACCGGTGAGATGAAGTTGTAGGTGCGTTGCATCAGGTAGGTAAGTTTGCATGCTCAAATAATAAAGGTTCGTTGATGTAAACCATGTGTCCTGCCAGCGAAGCGATAGGTTGCGTCTTCAAACCGCGGCAGCCGTTGGGTTTGGCACGAAGGTATGAAGCGCATCTCTTCTCGGCAGAACCTTTAGAGACGCGGCTTGGTATTTGCGCGCGAGTTTTCGCGCCTTGAAGGTAGCAGCCATCATCTGCCACTGGTTCATGTGAGCCCGCGACGGCTACAAGAAGGGTGACGAGGGCAATTGGTGCCACTGGTGTCGCGACCGCTGTCGGTCGCTTCTCACTTTCGAATTGACCGAATTCCCCGCAAGCTCCAGCCCCACCCGCGCCATCACCTCCAAGTACAAGACACTGCCAACGAGACCAACGGTACGCTGCTGGGCTTATTGAGCTGACCCGACCCGTCGCTAACTGTGCTGATGCTGTCTTATAGATGGTTAAACTCACCGGGAGACCCAACTATAAGATTGCAGAAATCGATCGCCTCCTGACGATCGTAGAGGAGCACCTTCCGCTCGGCAAGGACGAGTGGGAACGCGTTGCCACGGACTACAACGTGGGTCGCAGTCACGGCTGGGTGGAGAGCGACCTCAACAGCCTCCGTCGTAAGTTTAAGACACTCTATAGCATGCGCAAGCCGACGGGAACTGCCGAGATGTCTCCACACGTTGAGAAGGCAAAGTGGGTAAAACGAGCTGTAGACGACAAAGCAAACGTCGTAGAAATGGACGATGCAACCGATAGGAATCAAGACGAGTTCAGCAATCAAGAAGAAGAGGGGCTCTTCGTGGAGCCCAACTTCAGCTTCGAGCCCTCCTACGACGAGCAAGATTGCACCGACGATGCTGTGTCGGAACCCCGTGTCCTAGCGAGCGACAGCAAGTGCGGAAGTCAAGACACTAGTGCAGGAGACAGACCTGGAGCAGCGGGTGCGGACAGAGGCGTGGCCATCAGTACGTTGACTTCCGCAGCTTGATGATGAGGTCTCGAGGCGTTTGCCTCGACACCGCAGCCTGCGCCTCTCCCTGCTACCCCGAGCACACGCCAGCTTCGCTCGGCTGGCCTCAAAAAGCCTCGGAAGACCGCCACCCCACGAGCCAATAGCGCTGATGATGCGGTAACTACGAAGACATCGAAGTTGTCAGCTGCACGTGGATATCAACCGGGCGGTCGCGACAAGCAAGAAGCCTTGCGCCACGTATCCCTGCAAAGCTCTTCTAACCGACTTGGTGGCGGTAACTTGTACGTGTTCCGCGACAGTGTTGGCTCTAAGCGAGCGAGCGATGATGAGGGCCAGGATCAAGCTGACGTAAGCTTCGCAAAGGCAAAACGCCTCCGCGCGTTGAAGACCACCACGGCGCTGAAGAATAAACTGGTGGACCTCGAGAATGCTGGCAGCAACCTCATAAGCAGCACTCTCGAGATGCTGCTGATTTTCCGCGAGGAAAGCGAGCGGAAGTCGGAGGCTCGCCGCATCGAGGAGGAAGCGCGTCGCCGAGATGAAGCTGCCGCAAAGGAGGCTCGTCTTCAGGCTGACAAGCTGGAGGCGTCAGGGCGTTGCCACCAAGAAAAGCTAGAGGCCGAGGAAAGTGTTCGCCGTGACAAGGACGAAGCCCGTGCACGTATGCAGGACATGCTCGTGTTGATCGGTGCAACCTTCAAGAAGGAGTAGGCGCTCGAGGCGCGTCCCAGACGACATGCCCAAGGACAAAACGTCCACATGCATGATCACCACCGAGACCTGTCCAGCTACCAGTTGTGCATCGGAGCTCTAGCGAACTACGGATCCAGTCAGAGGAGGATCATTTACCTGTAACGTTTCCTTAACCAGCAACCTCTGTTAACTCCTAATACAACTGCGAACCATCTACTACAAAGACTAATGAAGAGAAGCGTAAGGAGAATAGCTATCTTAATACCTGGCGCCAGAAGCTCGACACTACTAGCCAGCAAGCCGACCAGCAACAATAGCAACAACAAAACTGAAGTTCAAAAGTTGTCGACGCGTTCCCGGCGACCATCACCAACTTGTTATTCGTGCAACTACGACGGCAGCTCCATTTCACCGCTGAACGTGGTTCGGATCTGCGAAATCCCCACGGTGCGGACTCGGTACTTGGTAAGCGTGAATATGTTGTTTAGTCGGCGGCTTCGCACCGCGGAGTCGTACGGGAGGGGAAGGTTGAGTCGGCTGTAGACCTTTTGCATACACCCCATGCCCCACTCCGCAGCTTGGCGCACCGACGTGATAGCGTTGTGCAGCGTCCTCGCCGAGCTGCGGAGCGAGGGCACGATACGGTCGATGTTGCCGTCCTTGAGTGGGGTTAAAATGCGACTCGTCATATCCTCGAGCATGGAAACGCCGAGTCGGAGACAACGTTCATGCAAACATCGGGACAAACAGCGGTATCGAGCAGCTTCATGCGGAGCCCCAACGACGTGTCAGAGTCGTTCCACGACCCGGGGCAATTGTGCTTGCACCAAATGATGCAGCCGTCCGCGGCGAAGCAGATGGCGCCTGTCACGAACACCGAGTGCGACCAGCCATTGAACATGACGTTCTGGAGGTCGGCGTTGGGCGGCTGCATCACCTGCAAGAATTTCAGGCATTGGATGGGGCAGTAAGGTCAATACAGCTCCAACTCAGTTCTTACCCGAAGATTATTTCCATCTATGAAGCCGAATGTGTGCTTCAGGAGGGGCTCTATAGCTTCGACCAGCTTGGCCACCCTTACATGCTGTGCGGGGGAGGGGAAAGAGATCGCGCAGGAGCGATTCCCTCTAGCGCCTGCGACAGAGCCTCCTCGGCCTTGCGAAGCGTCCTTGGGAGAGTCACTGGCGTCACACCAAATAGCAGGCAGAGCGTGCTCTGCTCCATCGAGCCTACGTAGAAGCAGCGGACAAATCCAAGCACTTGGTGTAGGTAGCGCAGTTTCATCGGACGGCCGCGTGACGAAGGCACTCAAATAGTAGAGAATCTTGAAAACCGCTGGAGCAATTGGCGGAACGTGGATCTGTATCAAGCACAGTAGTGTTTGGTTACGCGTGCAACCAAAAGGGAGGATGAATACGGCAAGAGCATACCTGGTAAGGCTGGTGGCATTGGGGAATTTTGTGGCGCTTGTGTTCATGTACAGCGACATCCACGTTGACTCACACGGGGTGTCCAAGCACTCAGTGGTGAGGTAGTGCCGGCTCCGCATGGCGATCCTCCATGCTTCGAGGAGGAGCAGCCTGTGCACCTGCGCGCGAGCCTTGGACAAGTCGATCTCGTACCTCAGGTAGACCTCCGTGAGGCAGAGCAGCGCGTCCATGTCGTTGCTCTCCTCCATGGTTGCTGGCTGCTTGATGGCGGGAAAAGCTAGCGACGAAAAAGGACACCGCCCCGAATGATGTCCGTACCCACTTGTCAGGTTGGGCGACTGTGCGTGGTTGTGTTCCCAGGGGCCTGAGCTCTTCTCACCGGACACACTACGTCCATTTACGGTGTTTGTGGTGCCAGCTTCAGCCGATATGTCAACTTATATACATATTTTTGCCTTTCATATCTGCAGCAGATATGACAGGTACCTACGCTATTGTTGGCAGGTGTCCATTAGAGGAGGAATGTAACCGGGTTACATGAAAGAGTGCCATGTCATTCTTCCCCTGGTGTGGTATACACTAGTTATGTGCTACACACATGGGTACACAGAGCTGGTGTGCCTGCAGCCACCCAATAGGGGGCTGGTGCACATTATATAGTTTCACTATAGGTAATAGTTAGTCTGTATTGCAGGCCAGATTTGACCATTATATGTTAATATACTCAGTCTTAATCTTACTTGCTACGAGTACAAGCCCCTTAGGCCAGGGCTTATTGAACTGCCGTTCAATTGGAGTTTGTATACTCCCGAGGACCGTTTCCTCTGCACCAGGTGCTGTGTACCCCGTCAGACTTGGTAGCACTTGTAGTCTATCCGACATGGATAGACTACCTGAATCCTCTAAGGGCTTAGACGGCAAGCCAAGATGGATCGAGGGGAGTTTCCTTACCTGACCGACTCTCAGTTCGAGTCGGTTTGTAAGATGGCGGGCATCTTTGGGACGGACGCCATCCGTACCCTGGCGACGGCGACGCCTGCCGAGCAGGTCGAACGCGTGACCGCATTCGACGCATATGAGCGAGGGTTGATCGCTCATGTGAGGAGTAGCCTTCAGGCCCAAGCGGCTGACCGTGTACAACCAGCAGTCTATCACTGCTCTTCCTGGACTCGAGAGTTCCAAGACGCTCAGGGGCTAAGCCTCCATGGCGTATACCTCCCACACGCCCATCATGAAGACTTAGATCTTCTACATTTCCCTGGCTCCTGGGTCGCGACTGCCGTACGCGACCCTTACAGCCCGAGGACTTCCCGAAGGACGACTTCTGCTGTCCTTTGGCTGGGCAGACACGCCTCATGTGCTCCAGCCTTCCACAACCAAAACAACGGATTTCTCGCTGGTCGGTTGGTGTAACGGGGCCAAGCTGGCCGGGCCCTCCCCTTTCTGGGAATAAGGAGAACTGACAGTCCGGGACCGATTGTTCTCCTTAGTGTCTGACACACCAGCTGTGTGTCGCACACCCGGACCTCCGAATAGAATATTCCGTCGGGGCGTCTCCAGGTTATCATATTCCTGCCCGAAGGGTCGGCCATACTTAAGAGGTTAGGGGTCCCTCAGGCCAGTCATTCAAGATATACAATGATTCATTATATAGATAGAAAGCAGTAGATAGAGATCTAAAACGGAGTGTTATTAATACAGTCAGTAAACATCTAACCTTGGAGTGTGTAAGTCGATAGGTACCGGGTACCAATAGCGACCGGGAAGGCCAGGCCTGTTACATACGGTAGTGCAGTGACGTCCGGTGTCTACCCAGGTTAGCGCGTTACGCTTCCTTATCTCTACGGCGCATGTGACCCCCGTCACACTCGGTAGCACTAGTAGTCAATCCCGCGACCGGCGCGGTTATCTACAATCAAGGTCTCACTGGGTATGGAAGACTCAGGGAGTCGGTTGCCGACCAGGCAGGACTTTCCTCATCTCACGGATGCCCATTGGGCGACACTGGAGAAGATGGTCAGCCTCCTGGGCGAAGCAGCTTTCGCATGGATTTCCCAACCTCTCGGCAGAGCAGCAGAAGGCGCGCGTGGGACGCTCTGACAAGTACGAGCCGTCGCTGATTGCTCACATGAGCGCTGCTGCGCAGGAAGCCGCTCGTGCGGCTATGCGAGCTGAGGCACAGAGTGCGGCACAGGCGTCCGCCACGAACGCGGCCTCGTTCGCTGCGCACCCAACCACGACGAAGCCCGTCAAGATGTCGATCCCGACGTTCGACGGTAAAGACTCCGACAGTCTCGTGTTCTGGGTTCGCGAGATCGAGATCGCGCTGAGCGCTGGTCAGATCTACGACGCGCGAGCTCAGGTGGCGTTTGCGCTGTCCAATCTTGCGCATGGGCCATGGCCCGTGAAACGGCAACCCCGGGGTACATCACCTCGTGGTCATTTATGAAACAGGAGCTTCGCTCCACCTTCCTCCTTGCCAATGTGGCGTATCGTCACCGCTCTAATTTCTTGCGGTGCAAGCAAGGCAAGCGGTCGCTTCAAGACTACGTCATGGATCTTCATAACCTCGAAGCCGCCATGGCCGGCGCACCCCTCCCTGAGGACGTCAAAGTGACGGTCTTCATGGACGGTGTCCGCACGGGTCCGGTTCGGACGGAGCCCTTCCGGCGCCAGCCGAAAACCTTTAACGAGGCGGTCCACATCGCGATGCTGGAGGATCACTGTGTGCACTCAGCGCAAGATCACACGCCTCATGTCGAAGCAAGCGAGGGGCCCACTCCGATGGAGGTGTCTCCTGCCGAATCGTCACGCCCTCCACGCGCGGGTGGTCGCTGTTTCGGTTGTAATCAACCTGGTCATTTCCGTCGGAACTGTCCCACCAACCCCTGGAAGACGACACGCGACAAGAAGCACTCGGTGCGTCCGGCTCTCAATAGCCTTGAGGCGACGGGGTCGGAAAACGGCGACTCCCAGTAGGGGCGGGACGCCCTGCTGGGAGACTTCGCTCCTCTGTGAGGGAGGTGAGATCCTCACCAGCCTCTCAAAAGGAGCAAATCCCTGGGACGACACTTCTGTGTCTCTCCGTGGCCGCCGTGCGGTCTAACCTAGTGGTCGTTACTGCCAGCGTGAAAGGGTACCCGGAACCGATGACGGTCCTGATCGATTCAGGAGCGTCGTTCAACTTTGCGACGAAAGCCAGTGTGGCTAGGAACAATGCATTGTATGCTAGTGCTTTAGAAGCCTCTAAGAGCAATACCAATGTATCCGTTCGCTTAGCGACTGGCTCCATCGTGTCTACACGCAAGGTTACCATACCCTTAAAGGTGAAGTTTGACGACTTCGATTCGGTCGAACCGTTCATTGTCCTGGACATGGATGCTCGATACGATCTTATCCCCGGCATGCCTTGGCTGGCTAAGCACGAACCGTGGATAGATTGGCGTAGCCGCACCGTCGGTGCCAGCCACATTCCCCTCGCGGACAGATCCCTGGTGGGTCATGTCCCCTCCTCTTCCCGAGATGGGTTTGTGCATGAGCACCGTGTGCCACGCGATGAGCGGTAGTTTGCCGGGTCTTCAGAAGTCCTGGAATTGCCAACGGTATCGCCTCCTCGAGCGCGGGAGCCCGAGGTGGGTGATGGAGAAAAGCCGCAGGATCCTGATACCTTCCCGATGGGACGGCAGGGTTCTGCAAGTTGCAACCGAGTTGCATGTGTCCAGAGGACAGTGACGACTCAAGGCGCGGACGCAGCAACAGCTCGCGCATGAAGGGGTGGTAGCGTCCGAGCTCCCCCTACGCAAAGCGTGGCGGCTCGTTCAGCCCACGTCGAGGAAGGCGCTGGAGTTGTTACTCGCGCAAACAAGAGTGGTCGAGCCGGAACTCCCACTACGCCAGGCGTTGTAGCTGGGTCAGCTCGCGCGACGGAAGGCGCTGAAGCTTGTGCTCGCGCAACTACGGGTGGTCGAGCAGGGGCTCCCACTAGCAAGGCCATCAGGGATGATAAGGTCACAAGCTCACCCAAGGCAGAGGCGTCTGGCCGCGATGCAGATTCCGCGGCTGAGGACAGTGCTCCTCAAGTGCTCGAGGTCTTTACGGGCGAACCCAAGGTGGGGGAGGTGCTGAAACCCTTGCCAACAGTAGCGGAGCTACTTGAGCTCGAGGAGCTTTCCTATGTCGAGTGCTTGTGCATGCGTGCGAATCATCTCTACGCAAACATCAACAAGTGCATCTTCGGGGCCGAAGAGATTCCCTTTTTGGGTTGATTCCTTGGTCGGGACGGTGTCCGGACCCGGAGAAGGTGTGTGCCATTGCACAGTGGCCAGTGCCCGTCTCTCAGAACGACCTGCGTAAATGGCTCGGCCTGGCCAACTACTTGCAAAAGTATAGTGCCAAGTACGCCGATATGGCAAGGCCACTAACGAATCTTCTCAAGAAGGATGCCGTGTGGTCATGGACCTCGAAAGCTCAACAGGCTTTTGAAACCATTAAGAGCAGTCTCCAGATCGCTCCGATTTTGGCTCTCCCCGACGAGGATCGGCCTTTCAGCGTGGTATGCGATGCATCCGACTTTACCATTGGCTCTGCCCTGTTACAGGTGGATGCCGAGGGGCGTGAGAGGGTAGTCTCCTTCCAATCACGCCAATTAAAGGAGTCACCCCTCTATGAGCTTATTCGCGAGGCGTATGCCGGTGATGGCGACCTTGCATGTCTGGTGGAGGCGCCGAGCGTTCCAAATAAGACTGTAAGGCTCACGGCGCGACAGCGCTCACGCTTGCACCGCTACTCAGTAGTGGAGGGTTTGCTCTACTACCAAGTAGACGCCGGCGATGAGCCTCGAATAGTCGTTACCAACGACGAGGATCTGTGTCATCGTGTCCTCTATGAGGCCCATGACACGCCGCTGAGCGGCCATCTGGAGCGGGAGAAGACATATACGTCTGTGGCCCACAACTTCCGGTGGCCCCACATGTATAAATGGGTTCGTAGGTACGTCCAGACATGTGATATGTCAAGCCCGCGCCCTCGGCGTCCGCTCCGTTGCTGAACTTGCCGGTTCCGGCGGACTGATGGCGCTCCATGAGCATGGACTTCATCTTCGAGCTCCCCGCCGACGCGCGCGGCGACACTGGCATATTGGTCTTTGCGTACCGCCTCAGTAAGATGGTGCGACTGACCGCCGTGCGGAAGAGCGTGACTGCGCCTCAGGCGGCCCAGCTCTTTGTGGATCATGTCTTTCGACATCACGGCCTCCCCGAGGCCTTGACAGAGACCCAAGGTTCGTGTCCCATTTTTGGCAACACCTCTTCCGCCTTTTAGGCACGAGGTTGGACATGTCCACAGCGGACCATCCTCAGCCTGCGGGGTCGACTGCGTCGCCGAGTGCTGACGGAAGGCGTCCGCCATCACCCGAACGAACTTTTCCGAGGCAACCTGGGCAGGAGCGGGAGTCGGAGCGGCAGCTAGAGCCGTTACGCGGCGTGCGTCTTGCGTCTCCAAGCGGCCCACCCGGTCATACAGACTCCGGATCCAGGCGAGGCGCCTCCCCCAGTCTCGGCGCACCGATCCGTCGTTCTCCTCGCCTTGCGAACATCGGTCGCCTTCGTCACCAAGACGGCATATCTGCCCAGGCAACCCCCACACGTGGTCTCGTAGACGGTCTGAGTCCCGGCGGACATCCTGGAGCCTATCCAGGTGGGTCTCCACTTCTTGGACGCGAGCGCGCAGCGCCACCATCTCAGTCCGCTGGTCATCCAACAGTCGTTGACAGGACCCCAAACCGGCCAGAAGGCTCTCCTGGTCAGGACGGGAGCCAGCCGGTCGACGCTGTGCGTCCTGGTCGGACACCACTCCCGTCGCGGGCTCCACCGCCTCTCTTTGGTAGCGAGGGCGCTCTCTATTACCATGTCGAGAGGCTATTGAAGCGCCGTGTGCGTAGCGGTCAGTACCAGTACCTGGTGACGTGGCGTGGCTACCCGAGTAGTCGAAACTCGTGGGAGCCTGGGGCTCGCCTCGAAGAGGGCTGCGCCAACCTCGTGGCCGCTTTTGAGAGCGCCCACGAACCTGGTCGGCGCTGACAGGGCCGAGAACACTCATAGGGCCTATCGGCTGTGACTGCCAAGACATCTGGATCTTCTGAAGAACCTCCTCGAGGATGACACCAGGCATGGGCTTGTGCCGTTCAAGAAAGCGGCCCGTCCAAGTGTCGTCAGCAATCATCTTCGCCATGCGAAACCGGAGACGACGCTGAGCCAGCCCATCAATCCGAAACAGAGAGTTCAGGAACTCGGGCTCGGGATAGCCCAAGTGGTGGAACCACCCCTCGAACTCCGTCTCGCTCGGTTGTCGGGCCAAACGGTTGTCCGACAGGAGCACGACCGGGCACTTGTCGCACTGCGGTGTGCCTGGGCCAGGCATCCGACTCTGGCGAAGATGCGCGCGGTACTCTTCCCGAGTCCAGTATCGCAACGCGAGTAGTTGTTCGCGCGTGCGGGGGTCAGTGGTTTCGCGTTCGCGCTTGGCGCCGATCGGCTGCGAGGCCGCCTGGCGGGAACGGTCGCTCAAGTGTTGTCGATTTTCGGGCCGCAACAGATCGGGAGGGACCCCCTCATCGACACCAGCATTGTTTATGACCGGGGGCTCCGGTGTTGCCGGGGGCGGGTTGTCTCGGTGAGACAGGGCTTCCTCCAAGGCATGGGCTATGGCCGCCACAGTCTTCGGAGACATTGGGCTTCCCGGGTGAAGAACTCACTGCTCATCAGTGAGCGGCGGCGAGGACCCAGATTCCTCGACCTCACCCGCCTCGCGGTCCATGTCGGATTCCGACTCTTCGTTGTCCACCCGGAGAGACGGGTCCGGCGGCGGGCTTCGCTTCGGCGGGGGCGTAGTCGCGGAGTTTGCGGAAGCCGCAGGACCTGCCGGCGGTGTTTGGGCTCTAGGAGCCTGTGAGGCGTCACCAACCGGCGAGTCGGCGCCAGTGACAAGCGCTGGGTTCGGAGTGTCCGTGTCGGACGAGTCACTGGTTACCTTCTCGTGAGGACCCGGCAACAGCACATCCGTGCGTTTCGGAGGCACCCGCACGTCTCCTTCGTGGCGTCCTACTTCGGAAGCTGCTTGGCAGCCGGTTTCTTCACCGCGGGCTTCTTCGGCGCAGCCTTCGAAGAAGCGGTCGTCTTCGTCGTCTTCCGCGTGGGATTCTTAGAAGCGGATGCCTTCTTCTTCTGGGTAGCAGCGGCAGTTAGCTTCGGGGAAGCGGGTGGGTTCTCCTCCGCCTTCGCGCCGTTGGTCGGCTTCTCGGTCGCGGGCGTCTTCTTCTCTTCGGACATGTCATTCGCGTGCTTCTTGGAAGCCGAAGTCCCCTTTGTCGCCTCCGGGTCGCCCGAGTGCTTCTTGGAAGCTGGCGCCGGCAGCATCTCCTCCGTCTCGCTCAGACTGGGTGCGTCGGCGTCGTGCTCAGCAGGGCCAGCAGCCCCAAGGGCGTCGGGGGCGGCACGCAAGATCATCTGGGTCTCCGTCGTCACGCCCGGTGGGCCAGCGATGCGTGGCTTGTGCTCGTGAGAGCGTGAATTGTCAGGTGGGGTCGTGCCCTTGTTTCCGCTGGATTTCCCCATTGGGGCAGGTGCTTCCCGTTTGGGTGAGGAAGTGTAATGGGGCCAGACTTGGCCAATGTCCTTTTCAAGGAAAAGGGATGTTCTCTGGTGTGAACCACACCGGCCGGTGTGGCTCACAAGAACTGAGTGTCACAAACCACGACGGGTACTGTGTACCATGGCCTCTTAGATATAATATTCCGCGTAGACCTCCCCCATGAGAAAGATCACCATTTAGACGGGGCTTTAGTATGTAGATAGAAAGCAGTAGATAGATACTTATGAGTGTAATTAATAGAAGTCAGTTTTACTCTAACCTACAAGTGTGCAAGTCTATTTAATACTCGGTATTAAAGGAGACCGGTAAGGCAGGGCCTTTTGCATCGGAGACAACAGAGACGCCAAGCGTCTGTTGTAGTTAGCGTATTACGCTTCCTCTTAGCTATTGTGCGTGTGACCCCCGTCACAAACGGTGTGGTGATAGGGACACATAAGTAGCACTTAAGTAACAGAGGAAAAGTGATTGTGCACTACAACACATTCGTAGTGAATATGGAGTCGCTATTCACTACGCCTCATGAGTAGTGCAAAACCGTCCGACCCCCCCCCCGTCAGAGCGCTACCTCCCAGTACTCAGGAACAACTACATCGCAGAGCAAAACCGCAAGACATCACGCTTAGCCTTCGCAGACAGCTCGCACCCGTCGCTTTGACCAGGCATACCGAGTGCCGCCCCGTGGTCGTCGGAGGAGGACATCTACCTCTGCCGTTGGTGCACTTGCACGGTTTGGAGCTAGACTAGCTCCTAAACAAGCAGCCACACCCATGCAGAGCAAAGCGGTTCCTGCTACTGCATCTGCACGGCGGTGGATTTTCCATCCTCAGCCCGAGGCTGTACACGGCGCTTGATGCGCATCGCGCTGCAACAATCAAGAGGAGTTGAAAGCCAAAGTGCAAATTGCACTACACCACTGGGGACCACCGTGGTGCACAAAATCGAACCGTCTTTAACACGAAATGGTGTGTACTATGCTAATCACAATAATGTCCTACAGTATTACTTTTTGTATTTGCACTACCGTTGTAGATGCTCTAAACGAGGCACGTGTCTTCTGAGACTCGCCCAGGAAGTGCGGATGATGCGTACAGAGCTGATTCTTACTGTGCTAAGGTAATTTGTGCCTGGCTGGGGGACAATCCAGTACTTTTCTACTGAATTATAGAAATTCCTCCCACGTGGTCAGGGCAGCGCATGATGTGATTGCTGCAACGTGGGCTAGCCATCATCACAAATGCTCAGCTCACATACGGGCCCACTTCGGTATAGACCGTAAAACTAGACAAGGACACGAAGATGGAAGATGATGAAGAAATTGCTCGTATCGTAGACTCGTTCTTAAAGGACATGGACGAGCTTGAACGCCACCAAGAATTCGGTTCGAGTGAAGTGAAGGACAGTGCTGCACGATCTATTCAAGTGTCAGCCACTGAAATGCCAGGTGAAGCCCCTGCCGAGAGAATTCCTACGTTGAAGAAGAGGAAAAGAGAGCTGGATACGCTTCGGCAGCACAACGAAGAGATGAAGACGAGAGTGCTGTTTCTCAGGCAGGAAAAGCGATGCCGAGAGATTGGAGTCACGTTGGATCAACTTTACAAGCTGCGAAAAGGTAAACTCGAAGCTGACAGGAAGAATCAGTGGCTACAAGCAGCTAAACGAGAGAACCAAACGTTGTGGCCGCAACTTCAAGAGTGCTCTCAAATTTCGAGTGCATTTCAAACGACACTAGGCACGCAGAAAAAGTATATTACCAATGGTGTAGCGTATACGCGTTCGTTGGGTATTGCAGCCGACATTTCGGTACTTCAACCTTTATCGATCAGCAGCTTCAGTGTCATTAAAACTTTATAAGACCGCGTCAACGAGCGATTTGTTGCCTTTCAAGCTGCTATGGAAGAAATAATACATACTTCGAAAGCGTTGGATGAAGAACGCATGGAGGCTTACGGCGGGGACAACGTGATGGAATACAATTGCACTTTCATACTGCCTTTTGACACCAGAGTTGCTTGCGAAGCTGCATGGACTATCGTTGAGGAAGGAGGTGGGCCCCCAGAAGCAAGCATCGACTGTTGTAAGACGCTCAGTAGATGTATATGCGGTTGATTCACGATTCGCACTGTCCCAAGATCAAAACTCCGTCGTGATAGTGGATATTCACTGTGTAGCCAAACGCTTCACCTCGACTGAAGGCTACATGTTGCTAGCTGAGGCATGCTCAGAGTGGTCAGCATTCCATGAAAAGTCAATTATGTGGAGTCGACAGTCTCGCGAGTCGATTTGGTGTGTTCTTCACGAATTGTCTCTCGCGGACAATGGTTCGGGTGATGGTGGGTGTCAGATAAGTGCAATGGCGCGGATGGATGCTGTACGGAAGCACTGTTCGCGCCGTTCCCCAGACGATTCTGCCAGTAATGCTATATGTTCCTCTTTCTTTAAGCTGATAAGCTCACAACGTCAATGTATGGAAAATACGTTGTGGGATTCCGTCCGAACTGTAATAAAGCGACGCAAAGACAGATAAACCGAGAGGATGGTTTTAGTCGCTGGAGATACATGTACTGGTACAATTCAATATCAAATTGAGAATTTTCAAGATCAAAACAAGAATTGCTAAGATCAAACCTGTAATCAGTTATATTTCATGTACAACTAATTACCCACAAAAGGTAATCACGATCCTACTGGTATGTCATGCTTGTCCAGAGCGCGAGCATGAAAGCTGATAGTATGCGCTGCCTCCGAGTCACAAAGCTCCTCGCCACGCATACTGTGCTTGGCGGCGCGTAACATGTAGTTTGCGCGGTGCTGAGCCTTAGTTATACCCGGTGGTGGTCGCAGGATGGCGTCCCGATGCGTGGCCAAGTAGTACATTACCTCAGACTTGAATACCGAGAATGCGTTCTCGATTGGGTTTAGCATAGCTAAAATCTGATGCCGTTGCTCGTCAGTATAGCGCTTGTACCTCATTGCAGATTGCAGAGTGGCTAGGTTGTAGAGTTGTAGAGTGGCGAGGCTTCATGGTATTGCAATGCATTCGTACTTCTAGTATTCTAGAATACCTCCAATTTATTGTAAAGAGCCTGATATTAAGATTTCACAGGTTTTCTTGTTTTGATCTTAGCAATTTTTGTTTTGATCTTGAAAATTTTCAATTTGATCTTGAAATGGTGTATCAGCAACGAGCTGATTACAATTCACTCGGGCGAGTTAATATGAACTGGGGATTGATTCCAATTAACTCGGGCCGAGTTATGAACTTTGCGTTGGGTCAAATTAACTCGGTGCGAGTTAATATGAACTGGTGATTTTTCCCAACTAACGCACACAACCAAAGTGTAATGGACAAGCAGTAGGCTGGATGCAAGATATACAGGTGAGTCTCGGCTGCGACGAAGCCGATGCAGGCTTTGTGGTATCATTCTTAGTGTTGGGGGTAATCAACATGACGAGCTGGGGTCGGCGGCGGAACGTCGCACCCATCGTCCTCCGCCAACGTAATCTACAACGCAAACTTGCACATATTTCACTGCGCTGAACATGCCACTTCACAATGGCATTGAAAATCTCGCATGGGTCGTTTGTAGTTGCATTACTTGAGGGATAATGAAATATTTGCCAGTGCCAACATTTACTGTTAAGCCACTGCACCTCGAAGTAGTTTGTAAAGGTTGTCAAACATTGCTCAGTTCTCCATTCTGTAATTACTCGCTGCTTGACCGTACAGTAGTATGAGTACCGGTAGTTCTTAGGAAACTGCATATCCCCAATCTCTTAGAAAACGGTCACTCTAGGTCGAGTTTTAAGATATCTTGTTCTCTTGTGAACGTTATTCTAGTATTTACTCCCTCTGAAACATATATACCTTCAGGCCCATTCCACTGGGCATCTTCCGAATCCCCCATTACAGGGGTGACGTGAAGCGATGAACGGAAACCTCTCTGGTACAGTTTGACGACACAACCAAACGCAAGTTCGTGCTCCCGGTGCGTTCGTTCTAGCGCTAACAACAAGTTTTGCAACAGCGTGATACGTCCATGACCTATCAGAGAACCCACACGTAATAACTGGGTAATCTTAGTCACTTAACTTTAACGTGGTATCAGTGTAAAATAAACGAAAGCGCTCCGATCCTCGGAGCAGGTTGCTTTAGCTAGCAAGCTCAAAGTCGATACAGCTACAACGAATGGGTCAGCATCACTACTACCGTAATCTAGGTGTTAATTGTCACCCATCCTGCAGGCTAGCCAGTCTCATGAAAAACCTCACTCGCAGAAAGTTGGTGCTAGCACACACAAAATTAAATTAACGGCCTACAACGTCATCGTCCCAGGACAACGACTCGAGCATCGCGGCCAGCTCATTGTCGACACTTGGCGCCTCGCATATCGATTCCTGTTGGTGGAGATTGCCCTTGGCAAGTTTTCGCCCTCAGCGATAGACTATAGCGAGCGAGGTAAGCTTTCATCCATGTAGCAGAGGCACGCAGCTGGAGGTACATCGTGCATTCTTGCGGCCTCCAGTGCCTCCTGCTGCAACATGGTCGCCGACACGGGCATGCCGTTGCGGCGCACAGCCACCAGTGAATTGAGCAAGTCGAGCTCGGCGTCGTCGGTAAGGATTTTAGCTGACCCTAACGTGCGGTACCGTTTCATCTGCGCCGTCTTGGCGGGCGGCCATGCTCTCAATGTAGGCATGGTACTGCCTCCAACGTAGGACGACCCGCTTCTTGGTCATGTAGGCAGGGCTGGGCAGCGCGATTCCGGGCCAAAATACCGCGACAATCGCGGGCATGGATTGCGAATCGTACGATACGAAGACGGCCGCCTTCAACTCGAATGTTTCGGAGGCGTTCTTGTACCGTAATTGCTAGGAGCTCTGTGCTTGCCCTTGACGGAGACTCGCATCGTGCGGAGGGGGTGATTTTTTGGCTGAGGTTTTTTTGCAGGGTTGCAATTAACACAAATATGGAAGCTGGCCGAATGTACCCCGGTGATTGGTTGAAATGAGAGGGTGATAATTAAGAAAGGGTGACAATTAACACCTAGATTACGGTACTCCTTCCAATCCGAGGGTGTCCATCATCATCATCTAAAGGTCCGAAAATAAACGCCTTACCACTATCAATTCCTTCATAATACAGAAACGCTTTAGCTATTGACTTACCTGCCTCTCCCGCACTCCTAGAAACATTTTGCTTCCGAAGTCTTCTTACACAATCTGATATTTGTTGATGTGAGGGTAACGTCGTAAATTACTCCAAACGTGGCGTGGATACACACCCCACGGATCCATTTAGTGATATACTCTTTGACAACCGATGTAATTGGCACTCGAGGTGAGCCAGAATATGATTCGTCGTCCAAACGGTATCGATTTCCAATGGTGTATACCCGCCGCGCGTGTCTTGCTCTACATTCCCAGTATTCCGCGGTCACTACACTGGCCGTCCCCACTATCTCCATTGACGCACATGTAAGACTTGCGCAATCCAGTCTTCGTTCTGTCATACTGTGCTCAGCAGAAAAAATGGGCAGTTCATGTTGCGCGCTACCTATATACCAAATGCCATGCCCACATCTGGCCTGCTATGCAAGCAAGCCAGAGCGATGCGGTGCAAAGCCTCGGGCTTGCTTGCTCGCAGCCAGAGGCACGAAGTTCATGTGATTGCTACCCAAGAGGGTCAGCAGCCACAGTGAACATACATTTATGCAAAAAAACATGAAACAAGAAACAAAGAACATACATTTAGCAGAAAAGAAATGAAAAGGAAACAAAGAGACGCAGGGTAGCGCACAAGTAAGAAAACAACCACAAATACGCAAAGATCGCCCTGTGCTCGCGTAGGAGCACAGCGAGGTATGTATGTTAGGCTAGCAGTAGCAATTGATTATTAAGTTCACGTTCTACCTCGCACATCGACTCAACCGACCTACACTCCGCCCAAGCAACTTCAACTACCAAAACTCTTCGGCCCCGGCACGACACCAGAACAGCAATACGCAATCGCTCGATTCTTTTCAAAGGCTTCACTTTTGACATGCTCAGTTGGCAACGTCTATCGTACAGGTGGCATTGCTGACTTGGGCACCCACTGAAGTTCAACTGAACAAGGATAGTAAAGTGTTCAAGTGCGCACACATTTGACACCAGCAACTTTTTTTAAAACACGCTCTTATTCATAGTATCTCGCGCCGGACTATTGTGAACTACGCGTCCGATTCGTATTATCTCGCTTCGAGCTATTGTGAACATCACGCCCGATTCGTGTTATCTCACGCCGAGCTATTGTGAGCTGCGCGTTCGTTTCGAGTTGTTGTGAAAACCGGCCCTGATTCTATACATTTTGCTGGGACCCTCAAATCTGTTTGCTGGCGCACTAAAACGCCCGGTTTATTTTGCTGAAGCCCTTTTTGCTTTTGCTGGCACACCATCTCGTTTTGTTTTCACCCTAAAAGCTGTTTGTTCGCACCCCGGTCTCAAAACAAGCCCGCTTTCGCGCGCAAACCACCTGCGCACGATAAAAAGCATGTCGATTTAAGTATGAAGTGTACATTTTGAGTCCGCTTTTACAAGGAAGTCACATAGAAGGCGCCAACTCCCATCATAAACAAATTTGTGCGCTTCCGCGAGCCCCCCCCCGGTGGGGGCCCCACCGCCCCCTTCCCCCGTCGTATATGTGCATGCACCACATGGAAAACCCTCCCGCGGGCAAGCGTTGGCGGTGCTGTCGCCACACTCAGCATGCGAGCGGGAAGGAAGTACAGACAACGACGGAAACATCGGGCGTGACTGACAGCCATCCTCCATAGTTAAGGAGTGTAACACAAAATCCGGCACAGATGAGAAAAAACATGATTGGCTAAAAGGTTGCGTAACTGTTCAAAAACAAAGCAAAGATCCGAATGTTTTGCAAAAAAGCTGCATTTTATTTAAATGCTAATCTCAGGATACTGAGGAATAGCTGCCTTAAAGCTTCTAATTACAGTGCTTTCGGGAATGGCATCCCAAGCAGCAATCGTAGCTCGAACGGCACGGAGCCGCTTTTCCTTAGCACTCCCACCCGTGATGCCAGACCAGTTGATGCGCAACATTGCCTTTAGTGGTCCCATTACACCGACATCCAGCGGCTGGCAAGCAGTCGTTCGGTTTGTGTGTAGAGGGACCACAGTAGCATTAGCAACTTCAGCAACGACCCGCTGCCCCTCTTGCGATACATGACACTCAAGGTTGTCAAGAAGGAGGACAGCTGGCCCATCAACTTCATATTTTAACAACTTTTCTACGTAAAAACGCCACGTAACAGCGTCCATCCAAGCGTTTTCTTGGACGGTGCAGAAGTGTCCTTCCGAATACTACTCGAACTCGCTTGTCTCGATTCGACCGCCCAGCTTGCCGCGGAGCACGAACAGGATCGGCAGCTTTCCCCCTAAAACATATTATAAAAAAACAAATTAGCCTTACAAATTAAATTTGAGAGAACAAAGAGGGAAACTTACCATCAGCTCGAATGGTGAGCACAGCCTTCATGCGGCCGGTGTGCTTGGACGTGTTCGCAATCCTTGCAGCGTCCCGGCGACCTCTTCCCGTCCACATCCGGGCCGGAGGCATGTCAAATTGATGGCAGTCTCGTCCACGTTGTACATGCCCTCCGGCCCGTACGCAGCGTGCGTCTTCCAGAAGTCCAGCGCAAGCTCATCACGCGTTTACGCTAACGCCTCGGCGCTTTTCTTTGCCGTTTGGGGCTTCTGGGGGGTAAACCCGTGGATAAACACACGAATAAAGGTAAATGTTAGGAAAATGGATGAAAGTTTAACAAAAAACAAAATTAATTACCGAATTTCGAGTCTCTCGACCATGCGCCCAAGCGCTAGGATGCCGCTTCGCTTCCGTTGCACTCAGTCTTGATTGCCCACATGAAGGACATAATACCGCGTGTCGTTAGGGCCTGTAAATTAAAGCATAAAGTTAAACAGTTAAACGCTACCAATTATGAGATTCTGTAAAAGCAAACTTGCCTTCTCTTCGCGCCGCACCTCCTTCATGAAGGTAACAACCGCAGGAATATCGGGAAATAGTTCCCTGCAGCCCTGGCCCTTCAGTGAGTTATAGGTGGAGTGACCAGTGAAGCTAAAAAGCTTTTCAGCTTGCATCCACCAGCCATGGACAGTCCCCCGAGCGAGTTGGAGCTCGCGGGCAGCCTCCTCCATCCCTATGTCCGCGACCAGGCGAACGGCTTCGCGCTTTTCTCGCGGACGGTGTAGCTCTTCTGCTTCTTCTTGGGCTGCGGCGTGCCGTCTATGGCTCGAAATACAATGTGAGTGGCTCAGTTGGCCACCTCCAAATTAGGCGATGACACACGGGGAGTTACTAGAGCCATTCAAAATTAATTCGCGGTGATTGGCTAATTTTTATGAATAAAATAAATTTGATTGGACAAAATATGCGCTTGTTTTGTATGGACATGTCTATGGAATGTCGGGTTTTGTGTTGCCGGATTTTTCCGTCGTTGTCTGTATCCCGTGTGTGGCTAGCCCCGTGTGTTGTTGACCAACTACTCTTAAGCGAAACCAAGACCGAGCTTGAAGCGTGGTGCGGCAGCCTGAAGAGCACGAAACCAAGACCGAGCTTGCACCGTGGTGAGGCAGCCTGAATGGCACGCAGCAGAGCTGCCACTGGCAGCCTGCCAGGCACCTCGGTGCGCGCCGGTCACGAGTACTTCGCTTAGTACCGCTCCACGTGTTCGGTGGAGCAGATTTAAATGTACTGTTGCAGCTATGTGTCGTACACCAAACCGATAAGTAGATCAATTGTTGCGGGATTGTTGCTCTAGATAGGGCTACAATGAAAGATGAATAACAAAATAGTTTCTAATTTTAGAGTCCGTTTCTAAAAAGCGGGTCTGTTCTTCAGGAGGGATCGTGTTAGATCCACAGAAAATGGATAGGCGAAAGTAGGGTCTACGATTAGGCAATTCAATGTAAGAACAGTTGTGGCGTCGTTTTTGTGGGGAATATAAAAGGGTATCACGCGCAATCACACGAAATGACGGTAAATTACGCTATAGTGCTTCTAAAGCGGAAATATATTTTCTCAAATCTAAAATTGGCGGTAGTAGCACACTCCGCAAAAATCGCTTAGTCTTCAAGATTCGGTGGAGTTTATGTAAGCGCTGGAGCAGAACCGGAAGTATAAACCAAACGTTGTCAAGGTTAATTATTCCAATGATTAAACCAACTATTTACAGTTAGTGCGAGCTACGCAGGTGCTAGTCGTTGTTGCTATCGTCCTGCTCGTCATCAATCGTGAAATGGCGTTGCATATTTATCACCTTGTACAAGAATCGCATGCGTAGGTACCACTCCGTTCCGTTATTATAGCATGGTACCACTCTTTGCGTTGTTCCGGAGAAAAGCACTGAAGCTGTTCTTGGTTTTAGAATGGAATCTGTCTATCTCTCAGTCATCATGTGCACAAACGAGTCGGGTACATCGCTGCACTTAATGTTCTCGGGAAGCCTTCCCTCCCGCTCTAGTTTAGCCTTCGCCATGTGGGCAATGCGATAGGCGTTTCCCCCCTTTGCTCGAATACACCCCTCCATTGAGCATTGTAATGATAGGAAGGCTGCATTGGCAGTCGAAGGGGGTAGCTCCCAGAAAGAAGCTTCAGTGGCTTCGATTAGCTCGTCGATGGTGCGAGTCTGGCGCTGGCGCGCTTGGACGGCTGAAAACAGCCCAAGATCACAACAGTTGAGATCTGGGCTGTTTGGCGGCTGGACCGCAGGGCGACGTCTCTCCCGGAACCTAGCACGGCTTGGCAGAACTGCGGGTCGGTCGGGGCGATGTGCGGAGGGGCGTTGTCCTGCTGAATCGTGATTGAGCCGCCGTGCGGCGGCAACGGCATCCTCGCGCAAATGGCGGGACGTACGTGCTGGATCAGCATAACGCAGTACGCACCCTTCCCCACGGATACATTGTGCGTCTCCATCGTGCCCGCCGGTCGGTTACGACTCGACCGCTGCGCCGGGCGACGCTCGACGAACGGCTAAATGCCGTGGAGGCCGCCAAACATAGTGCCGGTGGCCGCGTCCCACTTCGGCCTGGCCACGGCGGCCAAGAACATCACCTTGGTCACGTTGCGCCTGCTTCGCAGAGCCCTGTACGGCACATCCTCGTCCGGCAACAGGTAGAAGCGCTTCTTGACCTCGGTCACGTAGAAGAACTTCTCGTCGACGTGTACAACGTTATACATCTCGTCAAAGAGACGAGAAGTTCTGTCAACGTGGCCGAGGCAGTAGCGGAGCCGCGTGATTTTGTTGTCGTCCGTGAGTTGAGGCTTGACGACGCTGACAGCCGGACGGAGGAGCCCTGCTTGCAAGCGGCGGTAGAGGGAAGGGGGTGGAAACCACACGCTGCCGCTGCGGACCGAATCGTGGATCGCTGGGTGAGCGGCACGGCTCTCAGGCGCTCCAACGCTGCACTGCGATCCGTCTCGTGCCGGCCGCAGCGGCCTTTCATGCGCGAAGTGGAGGTGTAGGTGCCGTTGGCCTTGGCGTTCTCGACCGCGCGGTGCCAGACGCGCCGCACGGTGATCACCGTGAAGGGGAACTTGGTGGCGACTTCGACGAAGGCCCCCTTCTTGGGGACGCCATTCGACAAGAGCGCCGGTACGGCGGTGACTACCTGGGCGCGCTCCTCGTCCGTCATGTTCTTCTTGGGCTTGGGGGTGGGTGCGGTACTCATTGCTGGGCGGGTTGCTGGCAAAGGGGGTGTTTGGGACAATGTAAAATGTCGAATGATAGAGTTTAGACTGTCAGCGTGGGGAGGGATATGCGGATGGGCGACATATCACGCCTTTTCGGCCGTCTTAACCACTCATTTTGCAGCCACCGCTCGAGAACTAAGCGCTGCCGAGCTGGCAGCACACTAATGAAAAGAGCTTTGCGTGAGCTTTCTTTTTCTACCAATAGTAGTCAAGTCGCTGAGTTTTAACAAATCCCGAGTCGGAAGAGTCCGTACCATGCTATAATAACGGAACGGAGTGGTACTTCAGTAAGTAGTCAATAACTTCGTAGAGAAAGTCGTTCCAGTAGTTGCTCCAGCTCTTAGCCGTTGCACCGTATAACAATAGCTCCAACACCACCAAACACCACAGCCCACACGACGAGCTATGCTTCTGTCCACACCCTGTGATAGTTTCGTACTGTAGCTAGTCCGTCAATCCTAACATTTCTTCAATTACAGTACCAACCGCTTTCTTCAGCACCGACATAATGCTTTTCAGCCGCATCGGGTCGAACAAGTAGCAGACTTTTGCAGGCAAGTTCACGAAAAATGCCCCCCAGTGGTAACCAAAATTGACGACACTGATAACACTTTTGTTATCAGGATCCACAGCTCCATATGATCGCGCTGTGCGCAGCCTCTGCTCCTTCGTAATAAAGTCCTGGAACCGTGGATTGACAATACCAACGCCTTCATACGTTTCCTTCAGCATAAGTAGCTCTCCGATTAATGACCCCGAGTGAAGTCATACATTTTCACGGAAATTGAGGAATTCGTAGCCGTGTTGAAGATGCCTCCCAAGATAATATTTGCCCAAATTCATGCCTTCAACTGTTTTTCTGTGGATATCCTACAATTCCGTTCATCAACAGTAGTTTCAGTTAGCGTTCGGTTCTATTTCGGTACTATTTTCGTACGGCTCAAAGCTGACCTTAGTTACATGCAGTACGACTTTGAAAGGCTCAACCAACACGCGTTAGTGCAGACAGAAGAGAAACCAAATTGGGCGCTTGCAGTGGAAGTGTTCAAGCGAAATAATCCGGCGTTGGCTAACATTCGCGTGGTCATGACTGATAAGGCACTACATGAAAAGGAGGTATTGCATCAAGCCTGGCCGAAGGCTAAGCAGTTATTGTGTCGATGGCACGTTGAAACATGGCTCAAGCGACAGTGCTCCCGACTAGGAGGACTGGACAACACAGGAACCAAAAAGGTCATGAAGGGTCTGGTGAATGACGATTCACATCAGCAGTATGACGAATTCAATACTGCGCTACTTGAAACGCTCGGTGGCGATAAAGATAACCATTTATACCAGAGTTTCAAGCAACATTTGGCCTCTACAACGGACGAGTGGGTTATTTTCAAACGCGGTGGCGTACCTCACTTGCAAAATCATACCAATAACAGGCTGGAGTCGAAGTGGGGGCGGGTAAAAGAGATCGTAGATGGAAACTTTACAATTGACGAGCTGGTCTCCATGCTCATCACATTGCAAGATTATGATGAGGAGCGCTATCTAGCAGAGTTCCATCGCGTTGGTAGTTGCTCTGCGATGGCAGAAGATCCCGAGTTGACAACTGTGGCTATGCAGCTACGTAGTTATGCCTTCAAAATGGTGGCGGAGCAACATAAATTGGCGAATGGGCCGAATACCAGCTACGACATTGAAGTGGGCGGTACGAAAACCACTCTGACAAACCCTGCCACAGGGTCCACGCGTGTTGTAGACGCACGGGTAGGATAAGCTTTCTGTTTGGTTTTGGTTTTTGATTTTTTGTAAATGCAAACTTTGGTACCTCGTATTTGTTGTAGTTATCTACTTGCGACTGTATATTCATGCAGACGTGCCTTCTACCCTGCCGACATGTGATGTATATTCGTAGTCAGGCTAACTACGAGACGGTCGTTCCTCCAATGCGAACGTTCGCGACGAGGTGGATCGTCCAAACTCCGGCAAACAATATTGACGAAGGTGACATGTCTACAGGTGCTCTCAATAGCGTTTCCTGCCCACCCATTCGTACGCTACCCCCAGTAGACCGCCAGACAAAGTACAGCCGCAGCAAGCTGCTCACAAAAAAGATTATCGATGTGCTATCGATCCAGCCGTCCACTACGTACAAACTAGCAATCAAGTGGCTGCAAGATTTTTCACACAGCTCTTCATACTGGAACACTTGATGCGTTCACCGGGCGTGAGGAGACCGAAACTTCTGGGGAATTTCCGAACCTAACGCAAGTGTCAAGTGCTGGTAGCATTTCCCTGACGCAGCTCTCATTCACAGATCCAAATTACAAAGTGTCGCAACTTCCCAATTCGGTATCTCAAACCCTGGAGGATGATAACGATGCACCTACGTTAGGGCCAGAACCCTCGGCTTCTCTGAGCCCTACGCCTGCACATCAAGATATTAGCCGAAACGTCAGTGGTAATGCTCAGGCACCGATAGTGTTTGCTTCACCTCCAAAAAGCAAAGGGCTGACTAGGCGATTGGAAAAAAAGAAAGTATCCGGAGAAGATATGAAAGAAGCAAAGCGTATTCAAACATGTATTCGAGGAGGGAAGAAAGCGCAAGTGGTGAAGCTTTCGCATATGAAGATTCTCACTGGTCCCTTCAGTAACAATAGCACGATGCAACTTGTAGCCAAGCTCAAGCTGCCATGCGCAGAGATACGTGGATCGTTAGTCGTCCAAAGCTACAAGAGCGGGTAGCCTGTTCCTCTTATCTCAGCAATCCCCCAAGCGGAGAAGATTCGTGAGGCTATTCAAGCAATAGAAGCTGCAGGTGATTCTGACTTGCTCGTCCGATGGGATGAATACGGATGTGCAACATACGATCAATTGAAGCTGATGGAGAGTGTCGTGAATGCGAGGAACAACTTCAACCTGGTGCAGACGACGGTGGAGTGGATCGATAAAGTGGAGTTAGAAGTGGACCGCTTGTACATACTGTCCCTACAAATATACACAGAAAATAAACAGTTTCAGTGTAATTAAATTAGGTCCTACTCTCATTTTAAACATCGTACCCGCCCAAACACATCGTGTTCTGCAAACCTGAACAGTTTGTAGCGATTGGCATTTGTGCCATGCGTGGAGACCACGACCACCATCTCTGGAAATGCGGCAAAGGGCCGTTTCTGCCGAGCTGACTGGAAGGTTACCACTCGTACAATGCTGGTCTCGCTGCCAACGATGAATTCAGCTGCATTGCCGGGAGCTTGTTCGATAAACGCGTCCAGCACTGACAACGCACGTTCTGCGTCTGATCTATCACCACGATAGGTACGCTTAGCTTCTTGTATCATGTTGTGTACGTCGCGTAGGATAGTACGTTTACCTAGACCCAACAGAAATATCATTAGCAAAACCATAAATACACAGAAGACACACTGAAAAGCATTCTTACGAGTTCGCGCTCTGACATATGCTAATATCCCCTTTGGCTTAGAGCCTGCCTTCGTCATCTCCGCTATATCATGGCGGAGTTTGGGGTCATCAATTCGACGGTTCTCCACGTAATTGTACCACTAATGTTCGGTCAAACTATGGTTGTGCGATCCCGTGGCTTTTACGACCAAATGAAATCCATCCCCCCCGGGCGAACACGAACGCACACGTTAACCCGTGCTGAGCAGCCTGTCGCTCGAACCATGACATGCCCACTTTGACCAGGCCCTTTCGCCTCATACGACATGACGTCTTATCAAACTGTTGTAGGACTTCCTCCAAGGCACTGACGCTCCGAACGCTTGACGCCTGATGTACTTGGTCCTGCGTTTGGTGTACGTTCGGTTAACTTCCGGGGTCTTCATCATCCTGTTCGCTTGCGCTCACATTTCCACGAGAACGTGCACCCTTGCGACGAAGAGAACTGTCCTTACGACGCGCACGGTCTAAGCCCTCCGTAAGCTCATACATCATTGCATTTAGCTCCTCACTATTGACAGAACTCGACGAGCTCGACCGGGGCTGCTCCTCCGCTTGCAACGCTTCTAGCATTACCGCCTCCCACCTTGCACCGTTGTCGTGGTCTGCACTTGAAGGAACAGTAACAGCTTCCTGAGATTTGTCGCCAGTTGCTGCACCTTGGGGTAGACGATCTCCGTTCATTTCAGACAGCACGTGCTCCTGATATGGCGTGAGTCTCTTTGGCCCATGCTTTGCTGCAGGCAGCCATCGAGCTAAAGGCTCAACCACCTCATGAGCCGCCCGACTTTTCGTTCGAATCGTTACGCGCTTCGCCTCGGCCTGTTGCTGCCGCGTCAGAGCGGGACTCTCGCGCATGGGGGCCTTGTTTGGCTTTGCGTGACCGGGATACTTCGGTAATCGTCTTCGGGGGCTGTTCCAATAATACAACACTCGGGTCATGCTTCAGGCTAGCCTGGGTGACATAGGACAGCATGAGACGTACCATTGTGCTCACGCGACCTTCACTCTTGCTGATGGCTCGGAGGGGGGCGCTTTGCAAATCGAGGGCTCCCAAACGCCAGTTTGAATTTCTAATTTTAGGACACGCCAGGGAAGTTATTTATGTTGGACAAGTGGCATCGAAGTTATTTACTTTGTGCATGATAGCATATGTTGATGTGATTCGTATACTTCTTGAAATACCGAATTTGCACCGATCACACAGAATATGACGTTTTTGATCTAGCTCAAAACTGTAATAGACATCACATAGTAAACGAGGGCTCAAAATGACCGCAAGACATTGAATTTCAACGTGGTGTGTCATGAAAAGGAAGTACGCGGGCACCTAAGTACCGCAATTTATCGGCTTCAAGGCTATAGCGTATTTGTATTTGGACATTATCCCTATCAGCATCTTTCGGATATCCTCTAAGATCAAATGGAACCCTCGGACAACTCTAGCTTCAAGTGTGCTGGAAGAGGTTAGAGTGCGGGTTACCAACTTTTGATCCGGGATTACCACAGACCCAGTTGTGCTCGTAAACGCCCCAGAGGTTTTGAGTCATGGTGACTGCAGCTAGTGTCAGTTGCACTGTAGGCAAGTCAAGGATGGAGCACCCGGTACATAATCTGTGTATATTTGACTGTTCTAACCTGTAGCCGTATACTTCCCTTCCAGCAGCAAATGCCCACCTTCAAAGCTTAGAAAAATCGGTTTGTGGGTTGCCCATGATCACTTGCCGGCGCAGCTGATAATCCTGTCCTCTATTTGTGTTTGCTGTTGAAGTGCCTTAAGTTCTTGCTTTCGATTAAAGCCAAGTCAGAGTTGATTTTCTTGTCTTGTCTATGTATGTTGTCATTTTCATCGCCTCAGCAAGCTCTCCTGAAGGGAACACGCTAGATCCACAGAAAATACACATGAAAAGATCAGAAAATAAGAAAAGATTCAGGCTGAATCGAATGCGGAGTACCGCGGAGTTTCAAGTTTGTGGATTTTTTAACTCATTATTCTGTAAGGAGGCCAGTACGACAGCTAATGATGCAACGGCTAACTATGAGACGGCTAATGGTGAGGCGGCGGATGTGCAACGCGCGACTGCTGGCAACGTTGAAGTTGGCGTCGGCGTGGTACGTGAACCCAATGGACCTCTCGTGCGACAGGATGTGCTGCACGACGGAGGGCGAGACCTCGGACGACGGCGAGCTCGGCGAACGAGTTCAGTTCCGAATTTCACGGGTGGCGCACAACCCGAAGGTGTTCTGGATTAGACGGCGAGGAAGTCTAGATCTGCCAGCTAACGAGAGAGCGGGTAGTGACTGTGAGTAGGACGGCGAACGGAAGCGAGTTTGGCTACGACGTTTACGGTAGACAACTGCCTGTGGTGAACGACAAAGTGAGGTGACGGACAGGAGACACGCTTACTTC
>BSXT01000380.1:0-36522 GCA_030267785.1 Phytophthora fragariaefolia | reverse complement strand
CCTCGTTGGGTCGATGAAAAAACGCTGCATGGAGGTCTACCGGCTCGAAGGCCATAAGACGAAGTACTAGAGAAGTCTTAGCCAGCTCGTTGACCACTTAAACAGCATTCCGAGAGGCATTAAACGTCTACCAAAGTAGTTCGTCTATCATTTTCGCGCTTTACACTGACGGCAAAACTCGTGTTTGATACTGTAGCTCCGCCCCCACGTGTCGGATTCAAGCAAGTGACACCGCAAACGAACCACCAGGAGCTGCTGATCATTGGGTAAAAATTACAGTCTTGTTGGCGTTGATTCGATAAAAATAGGACAAAAAATGGATTTTCGTCTATCATTTCCGCGCGCACTGTACATTGGTGCTCAAGATTTGCTCCAGCCGTCAACACGATGGACTGACTTAGATGTATTTATGAGGGGAAATTGTCGGAGCTAAAAGTCGGTTCACATAAAATAGAGGACAGTGTCGGTAGAAACATATCAAGACAACCTTAGCAGAAGATATCCATTACCACAACTTTGGAATGGTCGTCGCAGGCTTAGAACGAAGACACGCCAGAAACGATTAGGAATTGCTGAAGGCAGTCGGGCATTGTTAGCTCGATGGTCATTCGATGCATTTCATGGCTAAGCATTACCTTGTACGAACTCAATACATGCGCATCTATATCAACCCTGTGCGAAACTTCAAACCTTGCAGTGTTTATCAGTCCCACTGTGGTAATTCTGGCGGGGATGACTGTAGTAGTGACATCAACCCACCCAGCGGGTGGTTGGTGAGGGTATAGGTGGTTTATCTCTCTCTCTCTCTCTCTCTCTCTCTCTCTCTCTCTCTCTCTCCAGGATAGGCTTTTCACAGTCTGGACACATGGAAATGAGCTATTATAACAGCTTATTAACTGTGGGCAGGGATTGATAGTACACATGTAGTTCCATATGGTATTAGTTATATATAGTGGTGATACTAATACCAAAATTATACTAACTGTAAACTACTACAATTACTCTTAGTTTGATCAAAGGTTAACTGCCCTGAGGAAATGGAACCTCACAACAATTTGACTTCAATTGTATGCTAGCTCTGTGGAATGTATTTCATAAGTGTGAAAGTCTATGACAAACGAGGTATTTTGGAAATCGCTAAAGAAGACGCCGACGAGTTTGTTGCCTTTTTGGTGGGCACGCTCGAGGACTTGCCAAATAATTTTGGGATCGCAATCGAACGTCTCTGGAACAATATTTATGAAAATGTGTAAGGTGACCATACAGACAACGACGGAAAATGCCCCGTAACGAAGAAATCCGCTACCATCATCACCATCATGAATACATTATCCTAAAGCCTATCTTTCATCAGTACACTTTCACTATATTTTATTCAATCACGTTGTGGCGTTTATATAATATTATCCAGTCGAAAAGCAAAGAATATGACTGGTTTGGATGAAGCGCTTTTCGCGCCAAATCGAGCATGGGCATCGATCAATTTCGAGACTGTTGCTATTAGTTTTGAAAAGGTCATCGCGAGACACCCAGTTGTTGAAGTTTAACACTCAATAAAACTGCATTGTTTTTACGTCTACTACGCTTTTTTGTAGCGTAATAACCTAAATAAGTACATTGAACGATTTTAGCCAATACAATTCTCGTATTATGACACGTCCGTCTCTCTATGTCCTAATTTGTTTGAGTGACCAACCGGAATGCCAGGAAGTCGACGCGGCTTTTAGCGTCGTTGTCTGTATCTCAAAGAGGGGGAAAATGACCAAAGAGGTATGAAATCGGCCAAATGCGTATGAACCGTCTAGTCCTAACCCGTACCGAGGATACCGTTTTTTTGGCATACATATTCATAAACGTCTGGTCAAACGTAAAATGTACTGTATGGTGCATAGGTGGAATATATTCATACTTCTTTTGTCATTTTCAATCCTGCACTAGCTAGTGCGAATGCTTCGCCGTTTGCACGTTTGTCTATTGTGACCTATCTGCTTGCACCCACTGTATTGATAGTTTCTTATAGTTGATGTCGCCGCAGCTTCCAATGCGTTTGCTTTTGGGTCGTCCACGCCTCGCAGCTAGAATCGGAGGAAGGTTGATTCCGTCAGGCTCCATTTACTCTGCTGCCAACGAGATGGATAAATTGTCATCTCGCTCATGAATCCTAATACCTGATAATATTTTTTACTAGATGGAGAAATTGACACACCGCTCGTGAACCCAAGCACTAAATAAATTAGTATGCCAACGAAAGGGAGTAAAGCGGCGGACCCAGCACGTCATGTTTACAACGCACTCAGTGTTTTCCCACATGAGCAGGTCCGCGAGCTTATACGAGAGGAAATTATTCCGCTGAGGCTCGTCGTGGTACGACAGGTTCGACATCGGGTGCGGTAAAACTGTTGTGGGCGTACTCACGGCTGCAGGAACATTATATGCAGCGGAACGCTAATATGCTTCGCGTCGTGAACGTGTCTGTAGATGATGGGGTTCATGATTATGTCCTGCGCTATGCAAAGTTCGGTTAGCATGCCGGGGTCGCCTCCTCTGGGTTTGCAGTCAACACTGCTGGCGATGTCGAGTCCAGGATCTCGTCGATCATTTGTCTTGCACAGTAGCCGTATGTCTGTTACGAGATCGCGCTAATGATCGCGGCAAGAATGGGAGGTCCAAGTTGGACACTCCGGCTCGCTGCGGCCAGCGAGTCGCACGGCAAATTGCCGCCTTACACGCGTAGCTAGAGCTTCTCACTTTTAAAGGGTTTACTTTCACAATAAACTTGGTTCTGGTTACGTATACGGTCTTCATTTTTTTAACCAACCAAGTTTTGGCAGAAGCTGGCTACTCTTTCTTCCCTGAGCGACCTCCAGACTCGGCACCAAGAACTACTGACTCAGTGTCGAGAGATGATCGGCGAAGTGTAAGGCATCGAGCGTGCGGTGGCGGATACCAGATCGGCACCGCGCTCGGACACAACAGAAGCTGAGCTAGACGTTCTGGAAGGTCAGCTGGAGCAAGTTGTAGCGGCTTACGACAGCCTTATGGCGCGTGCACAACACATTAGGTCAATGGTTGAGCTAATGCAATCGGTTATCCCTTCGGCACCCTCTCCAACCGCTCCTGCCCCTGTTTCTGGCCACCCAGACTACGGTCAGGCTCCGCCGCCACTACATGCCACCCTTTCAGCAACGTCCACGGCGACCGGACACGCTGCCCTTATTCCGAGGACCAGCCACGCGAAGAATTGCTGATCCACACGACTTCATGGACAAGTTCGAAGCGACCTGTATGGCCAACTGTGTGCCGTTCGAGTTCTGGGCTTCCTTGCTCGTCGACTCTGTTCGTGTGCAAGAGATGCGCTTCGTTCGCTCAATTGCGCAGCATGGGCAACCCTGGACTGAGCTCCGGATGCTATTCCTGGAACACTATTACTCCCCTCCTATTGAGTCCGCTCGAATGACCGAGTTGATGAGCTGTACGCGACGACACGATGAATCCGTTCATGATTTTGGTGACCGCTTCGTCAATCTGAAGGAGAAATGTCACCTGAACGCATCAGACGAAGGCTACAAGCAGCGGTTCACCCTGAAGTTGACATGTACTTTACATGTAATGTTTATTTGTGGACGGCCGTGCTACAATTCAAGCTCGCAAATCCGTATTGCACCATACTGGACCTCATGTCTGTCGCAGCTGAGCATGCGTCCGCTTATGGCCTGCACGCCCAAGATCGCGACCAGGCTACCGCCTCGGGCTCCAAGTTCCCAGCGCACCGGGGCACCAGCGGGTATCAAGGACCTTAGCAAGGTGGAGTACTTCAAGTGTCATCAGTTTGGCCACTACGCTAATCACTGCACCAGTCAATTTGGCAGAAATTGACGAAGGCCATGCCGGATTTGATGAAGACGACTTTTCGGCTTTGATGAACGAGCCCTTGGTGAATGATGCGACCAGCGACGCCAGCGTGCGGATGGTACAAGATTCACAGACCTCTACAACAGCTCCAGTTCCGCCCATCGAAGTACCAGTTGTCGGTGCTGGTCGCCACCTCCTGCGCAGATAGACCCGGAGCGCCGCACACCATTCTGTCAAAACATGTGACTGACGAGCTTTTGCTGCATTGTGTGAGCATCAAACCCATTCAATTGGCACACGCACAAATGCCCTGTGAGGGATGGCGACTTCGGGTGGCGGTACAGCTGGAGTGTAACGGACGCTCCGTCCACTCATGCCTGCGGGTAATGGAGCTTGGCCCGGGTGCGATCTTCTCCTCGGCCGCGACCATCTTGCGGGGCTGGGCATCGGTGTCTCAAAGCTTCCCTTCACAACGACTGCAGAAACAGCGGCAACCGCACCTCTGCCTGAGGAAGACGAAGCTGACTACGTTCTACCTCGTGTGTTTGGGACCCCACCTGAGTATGACAAGTATCGTGACAAGGTGCCTTGGCTACTGGATGCGAAAATTACTGCGAACCAGGACACCCCCTTGGTACCTTTTGAAACGTCCCAGGTAGTGAGGTACATATCATCACGCTGGATGGAAAACGGCGCTACCGCCTGCAACATCCGCTGCCCCACGCCGTGAAGCCGGCCGTTACTGGCTGTGACTGGAACAGTCCACTAACTTATTCGTACAAGAAACTCCCGGACGGGATGAAGATTGATATCCGCACATGGTTCGACGCGCGGGGTGTCAACGACGTTCTCGTTGTCGTCGCCGAGCGCCCGCTGCCGCTGATCAAGGAGGCGCACACCGGCTTCAAGGGCAAACGCTTTGTATCAGCGCTGGACCTCAATTGGTCGTTCCAACAATTTATGGTTGCGCTGTGTGATCGTCCGAAGCTCTAGTTCACCTAGGAAGGAGTTCAATATTGCTTCAATGGGTGTCCATTTGGTCTCACACCCGTGTCGCATCACGTCCGGCGCGTCATTCAAGGAGCTCTCTGAGATATTTACTACTGTTGCCGCGTCTTCATTGACGACATTACGATCTTCAGTGACACACTCGAGCAGCACGTGAAAGGTCTTCGTGCAGTCTTAAGCAGACTCAACGAGATAAACCTCAAGCTTCGCACCGACAACTTTCACTTCGACTATCCTGCGATTCGCAGTCTCGGGTTTCTGGTCTCGGGCATTGGCACCCTGCCCGATGACGTGAAAGTGCAGGAACTTCCTTCTGGCATACCCGACCTCAATGACCGGAACCCAGGCTACTTCCTTTTAAGGATTGTTAACTTGTTTCGGGACCGTATTCCGGGCTTTGCCCACATCTCGGCGCCTCTCGAAGCTCTCCGCAACATGAATGGAACTCTCTTAGAGTGGTGGATGACACATTGCGAGGCGGCATTTCAACGTTTAAAGGACTGTCTCGCTTAGACACCTCTTCTGTACCAATACGACGACAAGCTTCCTCTCTTTCTCGCCTGTGATGCCTTCAACGTGGGCGTCGGCGCCGTTCTTTTCCAACTGCCGGCGACCGAGGATTTCCGGTTTCTGGCCTGCTTTTCATCCACTCTCAAGGGCGGTCAACGAAACTACTCGGCTACTCAGCGGGAATTGCTGGCGGTGCTCTATGGCATGCGAAAGTGTCATGACATCTTGTGGGACTGGCATTTCACGCATATAACCGATCATCAAGCCCTGGTCTACATGGTAAAGCAAGCGTACCCACACCATGCTTCTTCGTTACTTTGGCACGATTATTTCGTACGACTTCGACGTTCTTCACAGCCCTGGTGTGCAGAATGGCTTGCCCGATGCCTTCAGTTGGCTGTATCCTGCTCCAACCACGGCGTCTGTCTCCGAGCTGACTTCGCTTGTCAGTGTGCGGCAGCTTATTAGCCTCGCTCTCCGCGCGGCTCTGCAAGCGCTTCGGGGACTGCGACTTGTGAAGGATGCTCAAGAGTGCTAGGACATCGTCGCTCATGAGCACACCAAAGCTTCGGCACCGATATTATCCTGGAGAATATCGTGAAGAAGCGGGGATTGTACTGGCCCAGCCTTCGTCGAGGCTGCGACGGGGTATGCAAGACCAGCGTTCCTTGCCAACGATTCAACGTCTACCAGCACGGATTCAACCCAATTACCTCGATTCACGCCGAAAATCCGTTTGACCACGTGAGCATCGACTTGGGGCAGGATCCGCGCACAAGATCTCTCGGCAACAACTATTTTATGCTCGTGGTCGACATCTGCACCCGATTCGTGCTTCTGCGGCCGCTACGGACCAAGACAAGCGAAAAAGAAGCATGCGAGCACTTCTACCTGCTAACCTGCTTCGGTTTGCCGACGATTCTTCAGCGCGACAATAGGACGGAGTTCGTCAACAGCGCTATCAGCTCGCTGACTGTGCAGCACAAGGTGGACCAACGTGTGATTACCCCGTACAACCCCCGGGCAAATGGGACTACCGAGGTGCATGTAAAAGTGACCAAGTCGGTGATCTACAAGACGATCAACGGTGAAGATACTTTGTGGGACCGAGCGCTGCCCCCCCGCTCAATTGGCGATAAACACTCGGATTTCCCGCCGACACGGATCGTCTCCCTTCGCGGCCATGTTCGGTCGGCAGTGCAACGAGTTCGCAGACTACTCCGATACGAAGAAGTTCCCAAAGGCTAAATGGCCGCACGGGCCTATTAGATCATCTTTCCGGCCATCTTAAAGCGTGCTCTAGAGACGGAGCAGCGCGACGCGGAACGCCACGACAATCATCACCGGGAGTCAGTTGGAAGTATTACTCCTGGAATGAATGTGATGGCTGTAAATCAGGTACGAGGGTCCAAGGCGGAGCCACGATATGAAGGTTCTTTCAAAATCGTCCGAGTAAACGCAGGCGGCGCATAAGTTCTGCACGATCAGACCGGGAGTCTCCTTGGTCGCAACTACGCGTTGTTCCAGCTTAAACCCGTGTCTGCCCCCCAACACGATGATTCGCCACGCTCGCTGGTCGTCAAGTCTATCCTGAATCACCGCGGTTGACCGAACGCCCGGTAGTATCTCGTCTGTTGGGCAGGGTTCTCCGTCGAAGCGGACTCGTAGGAACCACCATCGCAATTCGATGACGTCGAGGTAATCCGCCTCTACTGGAAAAATCGCAGCGCCTCGACGTTGGTCACCATCACAGTGACTCATCGTCGCACAGCACCACTGGCAGCGACTACCGAGAACGCACCACCGGAACGGCGCTCATCACGCGGCAGATTGCTCAAGCAGTGGAACACTTGACACACAACGCCTTAGTGACTCTGATGAGTCTGGGGTCACTGTTGCACAGTAGCCGTATGTCTGTTACGAGATCACGCTTATGATCGCGGCAAGGATTGGATGTCCAAAATGCACACTCCGGCTCGCTGCAGCCAGCGGGTCGCACGGCAGATCGCGGTCATACAAGTGTAGCTAGAACTTCTCACTTTTCATGTTTCCCTTTCACAATAAACTCGGTTCTGGTTATGTTTACGGTCTTCAATCTGCATGTTCCTGGGCACGCCCTTGTCCAGCGTCTTGATCTTGATCAGAATGAGATGGCCTAGGGTCTTGACCATGTATGCGCTAGCTCCATGGCGTCCCCGCCCAGGGGGTAGAACTCCACATTATCTGAAACGGGGTTACATGAAAGAGGGTCATGTCACTCTTCCCCTGGTGTGGTAGACATGTGCTACACACATGGGAACACGGGGTTGGCGTGCTCACAGCCACCCAATAGGGGGCTGGTGCATATTATATAGGTTTCACTATACGTAATAGTTAGTCTGCATTACAGGTCAGATTTGACCATTATCTATTAATACACTCAGTCTTAATCTTACTTGCTACGAGTAAAAGCCCCTTAGGCCAGGGCTTAGTGAACTGCCGTTCACTTGGAGTTTGTATACTCCTGAGGACCGTTTCCTCAGCACAAGGTGCTGTGTACCCCGTCACACTTGGTAGCACTTGTAGGCAATCCGACACCTACGCGGGTGGATTGGACTTCCTGAATCCTCTAAGGGCTTAGACGGTAAGCCAAAATGGATCGAGGAGAGTTCCCTCACCTGACCGACTCTCAGTTCAAATCAGTCTGTAAGATGGCGGACATCTTTGGGACGGACGCCATCCGTACCCTGGCGACGCCGACGCCCGCCGAGCAGGTCGAACGCGTGACCGCGTTCGACGCATATGAGCGAGGGTTGTTCACACATGTGAGAAGTAGCCTCCAGGACCAAGCGGCCGAGCCTAGACCGGCGGGTCCAATGCCGCTTCGGCTTAAGGTTACTCCCCTTGAAGGGAAGGAGGGAGAGAACCTCCACTTCTGAGTTCGAGAGGTAGAGCTCGCGATGGACGCGGCTCTCGTCTCGAACGAGCGACTACGCGTCGCTTTTGTCCTCTCGCATCTTAGCGGTCGGGCTAAGACTTGGGCGTATACCAGAGAGGCGACATCGCCTGGATGTTTTTCATCCTCGTCGCAGCCAGGTGACCAGCTGCGAGCCGCGTTCCTTCCGGCGAACTACGAGTAGCGCCAGCGCTCACGCTTTCTTGCCTGCAAGCAAGGGAAGCGTGAGCTGCATGAGTACATCCAAGACATGCGTGTACTCACAGCGGCTGTGGTGGAGAATCCCCTACCTGAACACATCAAAGTGACTGTGTTCATGGATGACCTGAGAGTTGGCCCGGCACGCAGGCAGCTGTTCCGCGTGCATGCCAACACGATGGAAGAGGCGAATCAGATCGCTCTTCAAGAGGAGTACAGCCATCGACAGGCTCGTACTCCGGCCACTGCCTGGCAGAGCACTCTGCGCCAGTTAGAGCGCAGTGTAGTGGGCTTACTTAGCTCACTACTTTGGCTTACACGTGTTACACGTGTGCGCGACGCGTAGGAAGAAGCGGAGGTGTATTTAACTTAGATTAAGTATACTTACCTCCGTAAGTATAGTTAACCTAAATAAAGACTTATTAATAACCTTTTAGTAGAAAATGAGAACTGAATTTGATTGTTAACTTTGTTGTTGCCTCCTAAAACTGATATCTATAAAGAGAGGATCTGCCAACGAGTGGTGGGCAGAATCGCTGTCCTAATGCATGCTCCTAATTGGCAGATATCTATTGCTTTCTGCCAATAGTATTGTTTCCTACTATGAATGGTGGCCACACTGCAATGTGGCCCGAATGTATCCATTAGTGGGTGTTCCACTAGTGTGGAGGTTGACCGAATGTGTAGCCCCGCTACAGGCAGGGTGGTAGCCCAGGCAATGGGGCTACGAGTGGACCTGTTCTCATTGAACTGGGTCTCGTCGAGCAGCGAGATATCCGCTGCTTTGGCTGTAGAAGGCTGGGGCACATGAAGCGTATCTGCCCAGCCAGAGGACAGATGGACAAATATGTCCTGGTCCTGGGCATGCCATGCTTGAGAAGCATGAGCTCTGGATCGATTAGCGCGGCAAAGCCATTGGGGCTAGTCAGTCCGCTCTTTCTGACAGAGTTTTGGTGAGTCATGTTCCCACCTCTGTCAAGAGCAAGGGCGTCCGTCAGAACCGCCAGGGTGCATCAGCACCTGTGGGGTTTACGGGAGTCGCCGAGGTGTTCGGCGTTCCCCATGAAGTCACGTGGACTCTGTGAAGGAGAGCGCGGAAGCGCCTCCAGGTGTAAAACCGAGTGAGCCTCGAGAGGCTTCACGCTCGGGTTGGGCTTCATGCCCTGCGTGTGGGGCTACAAAGTCAGTAGACCCCGACACGGGCAGTCGTCGCGCCGTACGGGCTTCGACAGATAAGGTGCTGCGGGCTGCACACGAGGTGGGTAACTTAGTTCCACCAGAGCAAGCGATCTCCCGAAGGGAGCCCAGCGTGGGTAATGTAGTTCCACGCGGCGTTAGAAAGGCTTTGATAGCCTGGGAGGCAGGGAACACTGCCTCCAACGTGGGTAACTTAGTTCCACGTGAGCCGGTAAATGCTAAGCAAGAAGGGAAGGTCGGGGAAGACGCTTCCTGTGTGAGTAACATAGTTCCACACAAAGCCAGTATGGCAAACGATGCCCGGGATGAGGCATCGTCGGACGTGGGTAACATAGCACGTCGGGGCCGGCGCCGTAGACGTCGACACCGCAAGTCGGGTCTGCGGTCGCAGACCGGAGTCGCTCAAGCCGACTCGGAGCCGAAGGCCAAGGCTCCTCAGACGCGGTCGTCAGACGGACACTATCACGTCTTTGATAGTGAGACCGGTCTCCGTGTCAAGGGCAGACGTCGTCCAGTTGGAGGTACTGCCTGGGGTTGCAGAACTTCTGAACCTCGACGAGATGTCGTTGGCCAACTTCTTGGCCGACCTAAAGGCCGGAGAAATCGCGGAGATGGTGCTCCTACGACCGGAGCCAACTCCCGAGGAGTTCAACTCCTCCTCCGTCATGGACGAGGATGTCCCGGAGGCGTTCAGGAAGCAGCGCGCGCCGTGCTTGGGTTCTGAGATCCTCAAGAACCCTAAGGATCCCGTATATCCTTTGATGAAGGGGTTTGAGGACGTGGTGTCCAAGGACCCACCGTCTCAACTCCCGCCGAATCCAGGCATTAGACACGGGATCGATCTCGTGTCAGGCACAAAGTACTGTGTCACAAGGCAATAGCCCCTGCCACGACAGCAGTGTGAGGTCATCGATACCTTCTTTGCCGCGAAGGCTAAGGCGGGCATGGTGCAGGGGTCAAAGTCTCCGCACTCATCGCCTAACTTTTGTGTTCGGAAACCGAACGGGAAGTAGCGGCTGGTTCACGCTTATAAGAAGCTGAACAGCGCCACGGTGCCGGCCCAGACACCAATCCCCAGGAAGGATGTGTTGTTAAACAACATGATCGGTTGCACGCTTTATAGCGCGCTGGATCTGGTAGACGGATATCACCAGGTCCTGATGAGAGAAAGTGATATCACTCTTACGTCGAGGCCGCCGAAGCGCGCCACCACCTGCGCCACAGTCCGACTGTTGGAAGTCGAAGAGCTTCGACTTTGTCTTCTGTCTTCCGGCCGATGACCACGGCAACACCGGTATCTTGGTGTTTGTATGCCGTTTAAGCAAGATGGCGCATCTTGCTCCTGTCCTTGACAAAGTCACGGGCGAACAAGCCGCACGGCTCTTCGTGGACTGTGTCTTCCGATATCATGGTCTGCCGGACACGATTGACTCCGACCGTGACCCGCGGTTTACCGCTGCGTTTTGGAAAACGCTGTTCCGTCTTTTAGAAACGAAGTTGAGCATGTCAACTGCGGACCATCCCCAAACGGATGGTCAGACGGAGCGCGTTAACTGCGTGCTCGAAGGCACTCCTCGTAGTGTCTGCGCGGAGGCACCTCGAACTTGGTCCGACATGCTTCCAGTGGTTGAGTTTGCCCTCAACTACGCGGTGCACGCGTCAACAGGGTTTACCCCGTTGTATCTGAACGGACTGCGCCACCCTCAGGTGCCGCTCACTTTGCGAGGGGGCACCCGGTCTTCAGGCCTACGTGGGGGAGGGGCTCGGAAAGCGCTTTCCTCCCAAGTATCGGACGTCCGTCCAGCGTCCTTATGGAAGCAGTTGGCGACTTCGTCGACAACAGGCTGAATGTGATCAGCCGGGTAAGGAACGCGATGGCCTAAGCTCAAGATAGGTAGAAGGAGTACTCTGACCGAAATGGAAGAGGAAACTTAAATGTATTTAATTTGGGTGACTTAGTTCTACTCGACACGAGAAACCTACCTTTAGATATGGTTAGCTCCGTGGAGCAACAAGCTGAAGCATCGCTTCATAGGACCCTACGCGGTCCTGGTTAGGCATGGCAATGGCTACACCATCGACTTGCCTAAGTCGATGAAGACGCACGCGACGTTTTATGTGGATCGTCTCAAGCGGTATCATGATCCGCAGGGGCAGTCTGCCCCAGATGACCCGAGTCAGGGTCAGGAGGAAGTGACTAAATCAGTTCAAATGGGACGGAGTCTCAGACACCCTCGGGTGTCCCGCGGAAGCCGGTGCAGGCTCGCAGTAGACGGGTAGGTAGCCCCGCTGGTCGTATGACCAAGATGCGTGCGGTCAGAGCTCCGCAGCAGGGGCTACATAAGCCTGGTGGCCCATCGGTGGCGCACCATACGCGTGAGAGCCGTGCGACGGTGCGTCGCCGTGCGGCTGGGTCTCACGGAGCGCCCGCAGCTCAGGTCGGAGGTGGTATACCTCCTGGCGAAGTGTCGACACTTCGCCAACGGCCGCTCGGCGGTCAATACGTTCATGGAGATCACGGATCACATGACGGAGGCTCTGGACCTCAGCGCGGGGGTCCTCCAGAGCCCCCTGCTTCCCGGACTCGGTGGCGGCTTGACCGCCAGGACCAAATCCCAACGCAATCTCGATTGCGTAAAGGCGATCACGGAAGAGACGCATCTCTTCCTGCTGCAATGCAATCGCTGGGTCGACGGGGCTCGACGGAGATCGAGATCCCCCAGCCGTTCTCGGAGGCTCTTAGTCGTACGAGGCCTCCCCCGGCTCGTTTTGACCGGACCGGAGACCTCCACTACCATGTGGAGCGTGTTCCCCAGGAGCGGCGCGTTCATGGGAAGCGCCAGTCTCTTGTGGAGTGGCGCGGATACGCCGCGTCACAAAACTCGTGGGAGCCGGAGGGCTGGCTCTGGGTAGACTACCCGAAGGCTGTCGCGATCTGGGACCAGAAGCTACAGCAGCTTCGAAAGTAGTCCGTGGCGTCTTAGCCACCCTATGAGGTATGGGGACCTTGTTATAGGCACCATACCCGCGCTCATCACGAGCGCTGCCCCCCACGCTAAGCTGCCGCTTAGCGATGATGTGGGCGAACTCAATGCGGAGTTCACGCTGGTCCAGGACATAGGACAGCGCAAGTTCTGCTTTGAGTCGATCCAACTCTTGGCTGGTATCCTTGCTCAAGGACGCACGCCCAAAAGCCCAACTCGGCTTGAGGGAAGCCAGGGGTCCCTACGGGTTGGGCCCAAGGGTAACCTCAGACAGGGTGGAGTCCACCCTTAGTCTCCGGCTTCTTCCCGAGACAAGTGAATTCCTTCAAAGGAATTCTGTGTGGTGCTAAAAGCACACACCGAGCGGCCTCGATGTTCTCTAGGAACAGAGGCTCGTTCATGACGAGTGTGCGCTCGAAGGCGCCCTTGGAGGTATAACCTCCTACTAGACCGCGAGGGTCTTGCAGCTTCTCAAGGAAGCTCGCAGCCCCGGTCCCCTCGTCGGGCGGGTAATAGCCTCGGGGATAGGATTTACCGCCAGCCGTCTGAGTTGATTGCACAGTCATGGAGGTCTGTGCTGATGGCAAGTTGCTGGTTTGCAACTGGGGGGCATGGTAACGCTCTTGCTGCCCGTCGAGATCATTGGAGATCTCTTGAGGTTCTGGGACTGCGCCTTCCTTCTCCTCGTCATCGGACGAGGAGTCGGACAGTCCTCTGAAGTAGTCGCGCGCTTTGCGGCGCGGCGACTGAGAAGCGGAACGCTTCCTAGAGCTCGCAGTCTCATCCTGAGCTGCAGCGGCTCCTTGATGCTGAGTTGCAGCACCTCGAACTCGGCGAGGCCTTTACTGGGTGTCAGGTTTCTGACAGGCAGCAACCGCTGTCCAGACCCGGTGTCAAGGTCGCTGGCCGTCCTCGCAGCTGAGGTGTTGGAATTCGACCAGGCGCGGAAAGCTCCGCGCCAAGGTCTAACGGTGTTGAACCTTCGGGTGAAATGCCATCAGACTCCTGATTGGCCCGAATGGACAAGATTTACATTTACCGCGTTTGAGTGACAGGTTCTCAGAGAGCTCAGTTGGTCCTAATACAAAACCGACTGAGCGCTCCGAGTAGTCAGTATTGCGAGGTGTGTTTTAAACACTCAGATTAGTCGCGGGTACATTATTAGTACTTAGCCCGAGTCGTCGGTCGCGTGATTAGCTGAAGGCTCTGTTCACACTTGATATTTGTATAGGGATCTAGTATTAGATACATATGGGGCTACAGAACGCCTAATTATTAAATCAGAGCAGAATTCCCCCCCCCAAGGCAAAAGGGCCAAGTCCGTACACGGTAAGCCTAGCTAGCGTAGCTGTGGGGCCTGGATACACTCAGCCTCGGTGGGCTAATGGCTGCCGGTGAACTCGAAGTACATTGACCGAGAGTCCATCCGGATAAGGCCAAGAGAGAGAAGTGGCCGAGTGTTGAGACAGAGAGAAGCCTCTGAGTGTTTTCGCTGGGCGCAAGGCTGAGCCCCAGCGTACCTGCACTTTTGTCGAGGGTTTCCTTCGGCTCCCCTGTACAACGTCTTGACTGACCCGGTACCCTTCCTAACGGATGGACCACAGCGGGATGGCGTGAAAACGCGAACCTAAGTGCATCCGAACCCTCGCTCGTGGTTCGTGGTGCACATTTGAGGGTAAAACTACCTATCCGACAGTGCACAGAGCCATCGTCCCGCCCGGTGTAAGGGATCGGATCTGGTCTTCAGACGTTATCCCAACAAAGCTCAACCGACCTTTCGGGGAAGGGAGAGTGCTGTTGGTAGGGCTCGTTCCTATACGGAACGGAGAACTTTCGTTGTGATCCTACACGACACAGCTTTCGCTTGCGGGTCAGCCTGACTTGGCGAAGGCCGCATCTCACCTTCACTGCTTGCAGGGACAGCAGGGGCTGGAGATGCAGCCAACTGAGAGCCCTCAGAATCATGGGGGTCACTCTCGTCCCCCAAATAGAGCATACGCTCAGGGTATGCCGGAGACACAGGACTATGGTCCCGGTATGCGAACCGTGGGTTCGGGAGGTCGTCCGGAGGGAGATCCGGCGACCTGTTACGCCGCGAGTGCGTAGATGATGGTGCGTTGGACGCACCAGGCAATTTGATCGCCGCGGAAGCCGCATCAGTGACTTCCGCAAGTGCTGAGGCTTGGCCGCGAGGCTTCGCCTTGGGCTTAGGCGCCCCAGCCGCCTTCTTGGCAGGCGCCTTGGCGCTGGAACGTATGCCCTTGCGGGGCATGTTCCTTGGTCGAAGTGGAGACCAGTTAGGGAGCCAGGCGACGCGCCCTCGCTCCTGTAGCAGAGTGAGCAACGACACAGTGTGCCCGGTTGCTTGTCGATGGGAATCGACTGTGCGAGGAAAGTATGTCCTCACACCGGGATTGGTCCATATTCGACGCTAAGTGGGGGAGGATGTAACGAGGTTACATGAAAGAGTGCCATGCCACACTTCCCCTGATGTGGTAGACACTAGTTATGTGCTACACACATGGGTACACGGGGTTGGTGTGCCCGCAGCCACCCAATAGGGGGCTGGTGCATATTATATAGGTTTCACTATACGTAATAGTTAGTCTGCATTACAGGTCAGATTTGACCATTATCTATTATTATAATACGCTCAGTCTTAATCTTACGAGTAAAAGCCCCTTAGGCCAGGGCTTAGTGAACTGCCGTTCACTTGGCGTTTGTATACTCCCGAGGACCGTTTCCGCTGCACAAGGTGCTGTGTGCCCCATCACATTAGCGAGTTCACAGGAAGCCCGCGCGGTATTTGCGGAGGGCCTATCGCCGAACATTCCGGCGAGCGGGCCCATTGCCTTCGCTTGAATTAGCTTTTCCATTGCGGGGGTCTGGGGGTGCAACCCCCAGTGGAGTCCAGTCTCCTAAACCCAGAGCTGCCGAAAAATATATTTTCAAGCATTTTTAGCGTTACTACGAATTGCAGTACGGATTGCAGTGCCAGCGCTGCGTACAATCTTGTATTGTACTGGCGAGCCTCCTACCAATACAGTATTGCAATTCTCAGTCACCACCCAATACCGTATTGCAAAAAAGTATTGCAATAAAATCCAAGTCGTGGAAGCTCGGGGTCTCAGGCAAGACACCAGTATATGGCAGGGTATTCTTAGGCGAGGCACTAGTGTAGAGATCTCATTATTCTACCCAGATGTCGGTCTTCTCTCTGGTATTAGCAGTGCCTGTATGGGCAAGGCACATCATGTTGTTGATCCCCAGCTGCCGCGGTGTTATCTGGTATTCATTCAACAACCACAACCACTGCGAGAACTGCAACCCGTTCGAGGGCCAACCAATCTACACAACGGGCAGCACCCAAAAAGCCGATGGAAGGGGGATTCACTCTTTTTCCTTTCTTCCTCCTCCTCGACAACACACAGATGCCTCGTTCTCAACGCCCACACCGCAAAACCTTTCCTCACGGCCACCATGGCACTTTCAAAGTCCAGGTTCAAAATCAGCAGAGTGCCTGAACTTATACGCTTCTACTTTACCATCACCTCAGACGACGGAGTCGTTTTCAGCTGCAACAACTGTCCCGCTACGTCAGCCAACGCAGTCAACTCTGGGTACACGAACCTACGGAAGCATTAGCGGAAATGTGTCGGAAAAGACTTTGAGGACAAGTACGCAGCTGCCGTCAAAGCGCGCCGGAACTGATCAGGTTTAGGCTAAACCAGATCGGTTCCGTGTCCGAACCATGTTAGATGTTATCCTCTATATCATACACTTTGGGTTTGTATGCGGGGCATACACACCTACCTAAATATTCGCAAGGATCTGACCAGCAAAAAGATCTGAACAGCAAAAAGATCTGAACACTTTCTAAAAATAGAGATTCTACTAGGATTTGACCTGACTTGGAAAACTCCAGCAAGTATTTGACCAATGAAAATTAAACTGATCGCTTCGATTGGAATCTCGTCTACCCCAGTTATCACTTCTTCAATTAGGGGGGGGCAAGATTAGAAGATGGCACTAAAAATATCACCATGCCAAAATGACCAGGTGCTCAGCAAAATATCACCCCGGTCAGATATAAACTGGCCGACCATTTGCTCTGACCATCATTGCGCACTTCGGTCTAAAATTCTAGACTAAAGGAAAATGTGCTGTTGTGGAGGGCGACTCTTCGAGAAATGGTCGGTTATTTCGAAAATGGTCAACCTAACCAGGTGACCTATATCTAGAAATTTTATGACCACCGGACATTAAAAATATGGTGATCGTTTCAAGCATAAAATCACCACTAAAAATCTAAGTTTGACCCCCCCTATTAGAGAGGTGTCGTTGTCTTGGGCGTCAACTACATTCATCAGCATCAATTATTCTAGCACGCACTGCACGTCTGTAGTAGTGGTACAGCCGAATAATGGCCCCGCCTTGTCAAAAGAGTGATGCGTTAAATAGTTGGGCTGGTGGCGCTCCGACAGCAACTAAAGTGTTATACTTATTACTGCAGCGCACACCGCAGCCGCAGCTACGTCCTACTGATGCTATGCCCTCACTACCTTGATGCAAAATACAAACTGAGTCTAGTCCTTTGCTGCTACCGTTGGTTTCTCTTCTTCTCCTGGCTTCTGCTGCCTTCGCTCCTGCAAGGGACTTTGCGGTGCACGCACCTAGTTGCACGCACCAGCAAATTGCACGACCAGCATCTTAACACGCCGCCCTCCGAGATAGCGTCATTGATCTCGGAACTATGCTTGTCCTGATGGGCCATCCTGCTCTTCCCGGTATTTCTTTCGCACGATCTCACGGGGTGTTTGGCTCGCCCTTGGTTACATGCCGACAGCGCTTTTAACCTATCCAGCCTCTGGTGAGTTATCGCTTTTGTCAAGCGATCAGCTGGGTTCTCATCACCGCTGACTTTCAAGAGCATCACATTACCTTGATTAGCCATTCCACGCACGTAGTGTAGACGTAACTCGATGTGTCGAGTTTTCCTGCTGTAAGTGGGATGCGTGGCGAGTGCAATGGCAGCTTGGCTATCTACGCCAAGTTTGAATGAAATCTCACGTGTTGCACTTAGCTCCATCAAAATATTTTTGATAGCTTGTCCTTCTTGACAGGCTTCACAAGCTGCAGCATACTCCGCTTCTGCAGTACTTAGTGCCACAATACTCTGACGCCTCGCTGCCCATGCTACCGGCCCACCAGCCATCAGCATCACGTAGCCTGACACGCCCTTTCTCATGTCCGGGCAATTACCCCAATCGGCATCAACAAAACCGTCAATTCTCAACAATTGTTCCGCTTTGCTCCTTTGATGCTTGAAAACTATACCATCGTTTCTGGTGGGTGCTAAATAGCGTAAAACGCGCTTGAGTGCACCAGCATGAGTCATATTCGGGTGCTGCACGAATCGACGTGAGATATCCGACAGGGAATGCGAGATCAGGTCGAGTGCTAGTTGCAAGATACATCAACGCCCCGACTGCCTCACGGTAGGATAGGCTAGGTTCCTTGTCGCCTTCTTTCGCCGCTCTCAACTTAACAGTCGTGTCCCTCGGTGATCTGCAACCTACTGCATCAGCAAAGCCAAAGCGTTCAAGCACTTCTTGTGCATACTTTGACTGGTGGAGGAGGACTCCGTCTTCCTTCCAGTCAACTTGAATTCCCAAATAATTATTCAGGCGACCCAGGTCCTTTAGGCCAGATTTCTTGTGCAGCTCAGCAAAGAAGCGAGTCTTCCAACTCTCTTTGTTCGTCGCACAGATGATGTCATCAACGTAAACGAGAACAATAGCAAGTACTCCGTCTTGCTCGTAGAAGTAGCGACATGGTTCGGTAGAGGATCAGCTCAGTCCTTTAGCGCTTAGCCATCCAGTTCATCATATCATGCGCGGCCACTCTCATGCAGTCCATAAAGTGCTCGCTTGACCTTGTACGTCCATCCAGGTTTTAGCGGGAATCCTGCAATGCGTCGAATGAACTGTATTAGGCGCTTTTGGGCGTTCAGGTGCGCCGTATCAATGTCACATTGAAATGCAAATAACTCCAATATCTCACAAAGCGCAATAAACATTCTAAACGACGTCATTCTTGCAACAGGAGAGAATGTATCCAGCACACTACAATCAATACCGGGGACTTCTTTATCTCCGCGACCACAGAGGCGCGACCGGAAACGCAAAATATTGCCAAACTCATCGGTCTTTGGCTGGAATCTCCACGTCGTCTCTAATGGCTTGGTACCTGGGGCCATTTCACTTTCAGGGACCAGCTCGAGTACATCTTTTTCAAGCATTGCAGCTACTTCCTTCTCCATCCCCTTCCACCACTCTGCTCGCTGCGGTGAGTTCATAGCCAGGGGTACTGTGCGTGGGGTCCACACTTCTGAAATGTGCCAAACCCGCTGCTGAGGCTTCGGCTCTTCAGTTATCAGCGCAATTGCCAGGAATGCTGCATAAGCCTGCATTTCTTCCAGGCTTATCTCCTCATCGTCAGGGTCTGGAAGTTTGATAAGTCCACCGCGACGTTCATCTCCATCTCCTCGTGCTTTCGGTGGTTTCTGTGATGCAGCATCCGCTTGGCGATGCTTGTTCACGTCAATGCCGTTGCCTTGCATGTTATCACGGTCATGTCGTTTACGTGATATATCAGGGTGAAGCACAACATCATCATTAAAGCTTGGTAATTTTCTTTGCAGCCATGGTGAACTTACACCACTTGCAGGAGATCCAATTTGCAGAGGAATTGAGTTATGTTCAATGTCGTCTGGGCTGTCAGCATCGACGCTTCCCCCTCCTACGTCTGGCAAGTCGTAATCTTTTCGACCGGCGCTTGTCAGATCAGGATGTTCAGCTGTCTCGGACTCGACGATCGAAACCATCGTTATGTCTGTCCTTGTAGACGATTTGCTCGTTGACTGTCACTTGTCCTGCGACTTGCACAGAACCTTCTGATGGCAAATACACTTTTCAACCTAGCAGTCCATCATCTCGATAACCAAGTACATATCCAATTCTGCAATTATCAGCAAACTTGTGGCGCGAGGGCTCAACTTTCGTATGCACGTACGCAAGGGCACCGAATTTCCGATCGTGATGTATGTTTGGCTTTCTACCCCACATTTCTTCAAACGGAGTGCAATTAATAGGGCTTGAAAATACCCGATTCTTTATGTACACAGCGTAGTATAGAGCTTCCACCCAGAATGACATAGGGAAACCGGAGGCTTTCAGCATCGACTTCATCATTCCGGTAAGTGTCTGATGGGTTCGCTCAATAATATTCAACCTTGATGTATTCGACGGTGTTGGCGTGTGTGTGATGCCATTCTGCTGGTACCATGCCGTGATGGGTACGTTCTCGAACTCGCCGCCACCGTCCGTCAGAATCTCTTGCACTTTACAGTCTGTCCAGTGCCGTTTTGTCCAAGCAACGTAGCGCTTCATTAGCGGGTTAATGACATCTGTGTGCTTCTTTTGCACTGGATAAGCCGTCAAGAAGCGAGTGTGCACATCCATAATCACTAAAATTGCTTTGAATCGAGTGCAGTTGTAGTGGGAAGGTGGGAACAGCAAGTTAGCGCACACCTGCTGATTGCGATGCTTGACGCCTCGATCCAGGTTCCTCTGAGGTGTCTGACAAGCCTCACAGATGTCAAACTTCCGGTTGCGTAGCATCACGCCTTCGACCAGATCTTGATCAGACATTTGCTTTACAAACTGAGGGCAAATATTGCCTAGTCTCTCATGCCAGCACTGTCCATCAGCTACGCCATCACTTATAGCATAGTTAATCATTGTTGTTGGTGTGGCGGACTCCACGGCCACATGCCGTTCTCTCAGGAATGCGTTCCCGCCTTGAAAATCCACAACTTACTCGGCTGAACGTCGATTTGCATTGCAACTGCTCCATTCATACTTAGCGTGTACGCACGTGTTTCATCATCGTAGGCAATTTGAAAACCTTGTTCTGTAGCGACAGACTGAGAAAACAAGTTTGTCTTCTTTGGCGAGTAGTATACGTTGTCAACGCGAAGCACCACCGGTTCACCGTCAACACTGACCCACAAATCGATCGAACCAGTGTCGACAGGTGAACACTCGCCATTGTAACCATACACCGTCGCCTTCTCGCGCTCTTCAGTGGTAAGTTCGTGATAGTTAACAAAGTACCGTTTATCTCCAACCAAGTGTCGGTTTGCTCCGTTATCAAATACCCATTGCTCAGCATTATATACGGGCTTCTGATTTGACTTCACCACCTTAAAGCTAGGGTTTGGCGCAAGCGATGCGTCACGATTCTCCTGCTTTGGCGCAGGCCCTTGTTGCTCGTGACTGTGGACACTTGATGCCACGGTGAATTTGCTTGGCCACGGACGTTACCGTTCCCATTTCCTCCAGATCCCTCCATCTCTTGGTTCACCTCGTTAGGGCAACTCTTCCGGATGTGACCAGGCTGATGACATCCAAAGCAGCTTCGATTCGCTCAATCGTCGTCGTATTTCCGCTGTTCCTCCTCTTATCTTCTCTTGTCGTTTCTATACCCACCATCATTGCCTCCGCCGGTTCCGTTCTGCTTGTTGCTATCGTTTTGGTTGCGGTTCAGGTAACCGGGCATAGGTTTCCCGCTTCCACTTCCTGTACCTCTACCACCACCGCTACCACCGCGTCCTCCGTTACGTCCACTACCACCATGTCCATCCCCACGACCTCCACTGCCATGTACGTCTCCACGACCGTTACCGTCATGGGATGGACCGTAATGTCCAGCGGTTGCCGCGCTGTGGCGAGCACGGAGCTGCCTCTCCACAACAGCATTCTTTTCAAAAATTAATATCATGGACTTGGCGGGTACTGAGGGTCTGGGTTCCGCCCAGGACCATGAGCGTCTGCAACTGGTTGTAGTACGAGAACTGCGACATGGAGCGAACCATGACGTCGACCATCCACACGTCGCTCACGTCTGCAACCAATGCAGCCAACGGCTCTCTTAGTGACATCATATATAGTAGATGATTCTCCACATCTGCACCGGGACGACAAGATGCAGCCTCCAGTTTCTGACGGAGGGTCCGCTGCGTGTACAGCTTTGTCGTTGCATTCTCTCGTCCTTCAAATCGCTTTGCCAGATACTCCCACATTTCAGAACCATAGTCAAACCGCATCACCTGTCGCGCGAGCGTGCACGACAATGAGCTCGATATCAGCTTCGCTAATAACTGGTCCTCGCGCATAAACACTCGCTCCTCATCTTGACCCACAGTGCTCCGGAACGTCACGCTGCCGTCGCAGATATCGCCCAGACGCCACTCGTTCTCCTTGACTTCGTAGCCTGTGAGGTACCGCATCATGGTGCACTTGTACAGCGGCCAGTCTCGCCCATTCCAATTGATAGGAGGACCATATTTGTTCCACTCCACGTCCACCTTCTTGGTCGTAGAGTCCATGGTTGCTCAGTTCTTGTTTGGGCTCATAACCCTGTTAAGTAGCTGGGCTGGTGGCGCTCCGACAGCAACTAAAGTGTTATACTTATTACTGCAGCGCACACCGCAGCCGCAGCTACGTCCTACTGATGCTATGCCCTCACTACCTTGATGCAAAATACAAACTGAGCCTAGTCCTTTGCAGCTACTGTTGGTTTCTCTTCTTCTCCTGGCTTCTGCTGCCTTCGCTCCTGCATGGGACTTTGCGGTGCACGCACCTAGTTGCACGCACCAGCGAATTGCACGACCAGCATCTTAACATGATGCACAGTGTCGGAGGAGATCTTGCTGAGGGCGCGAAGTGCATGATCGAACATGTAGCGTCGGCGCTCAGTCGAGTTTATTGGTAAGGCGCTCAAAACAGCAGCTTGGGTGCAGGTTTGATGGAGGTGTGTCCTTAGCGGCGACATCACCCCAACGTCGAGGGGCTGAGCAACTCCGGCGCATCCTGGCTGCACAGAGAGTACGCTGGCTCCCATGGCTCCCAATTCGTCGAGCACGCTGTCCATCTTGTGGGTCTTCAATGTAGCGAGCATCAAAAGTGAATAACTAGTTACATTAGGCATGAATGATTGATCAATCCATTCATGCATCCCTCTTTCATCAAACCACGCATTTTCCTATACCGAGCTTGAGACCGCGGTTTCGAGCGAAGATACGGATAGACAACCCGAAAGGCCGCTTGATGAAAGCATCAACTACTCTTATGCGGTAGCCGTTGGTGTGGCGAAGGGGTATTCGCTGAGGCCTATCGTATTCGCTGAGACCCATCGTCAAAAAGGAAAGTGTCGTCCTTACTACCTCAACAGGGCCTGAGAAGCAAATGATTGGCTGGCAGCGGTAGGATTTTAGCAAATGAAAAGTATGCTCAGAGTCGGAAAGCTCTGAACGACTTTTAAGAATTATCTCCTCGTCTCTGTTCCACCCTTTGACTTGGAAATCTTGGGCAAAGTGTTCAGATCTCTGCGAAGATGTCGGTATATTTTTTCGCATACCTCTGTGGTCACAAAATTTCTTTTAATATTCCCAGTGGATACCGCATACACATACCGTCACAGCTTTTCGGGCCTTTTTGGTCATTTCCCCCTCAAACGTTGAGTCAAAGAGGTCAGAAGGTCTGATATCTTGACAATCTCTACCTGTATAATACATACAAAAAAACGTTAATAATGAGGGGGGGGGCTGATATTGATTGCACGTTTTGCGCCAAACCCCTGAAACACGACCACCACCATTGAACGCCATTCTTGATGCGCAAAGGGAAAACTAAGAAGAAAAATATCGATGACAACTTCTTTCGCCACGGTGGTGTCCGCAACCAACGAGCGTTGCTTTTCGTGCCCATGCCACGCTTGACGTCACTGGCATTGGAGTCTAATCTGACAGCGTACACCGCTGACTTTGGTGACACTGGAACACTACACAACCACTCGCAATGCCATTACTGCTGCAGTGCTTCGCAAAGGTATTGTGAGGCTGTACAGTAGTTATGAAATCACCACTCTCATACCAAACGCGTCCGTTGAGGCTCAATAGTTGTAATGCGCTCACTTCCACTTTTTCGTGGCGCGCAAAACTGCAGGACACGAAGGCCCGACGCCACCCTCACACCAAGTCAGGGCAAGGGCAGCCAAGCTCCAATTTCAGTTGGCGATGCGGGCGACGTGGCCGATGCTGTAACGTGGGGACAGCTGGTTGTGAATACATGTCAGGCACACAATCGCTTGAGCAAAGTGAAGGTGCAGCGTTTCGACTTGGCTTGCGGCACAAAAGAGGCGCTTCATCAAAATCACGGGCGGTTCTTGTATAGTAGCACGGGTGAAGTTAAACTGGATCGCGGTTTAACTACTTGACCTCAGCCGCAGCATCGACGCCCCAATAAACTGAGGACAAGGGTTGCCGCAAGTCACAGGCTCATCACCGACACGCAATACGTTGAAGTTGGTCACAAAGCCGAGGTAGCATAGTGCCACCACTGCCTCCGCAAATCCATCCCCTCCCGTACCGTTCCCACCTCGTATATATAGTGCACCCTTTCCCCTCCTACCGACCACAACCAGCCTCCAAACTTCCCACTCCTTTCATATCGTATATCCGCATTCGTTACTACCTCTCACAGGTGCTCTTTTGTGTTCACGTAAAATCTCGTGAAACCAGCGGTTCAAGTTGAGGCCATTCACGAATCCGCCGTTCCGCGCCGACGTCTCGCGCTGCGCGCTGTCCCCCGACCCCCACAGAGCGCCCCGCTCGCTGCAACCTGCTGCATCTCGCTCAGCTCGCGCCCGCGCACACAGCGGTCCCTTTTTCACGCGCCACCGCCCCGAACTCGCCCGCCCAAAGCCATGGACGCCAAAGCCCCCGTGTCGCTGGACGCCTTCATCAAGCTGGCCTTCTGCCTGGAGGGCCGCGACAAGCTGTCCAAGGTGCGCGCCCGGTCGCGCCGCGCGCGCCTGCGTCTCCTCTCTCTAACGAGCCGTGAACCGTGTGTGGCCTTCCCCTAGATGCTGCAATACGGCAGCCGCGCGCTGGCCTTCTACGTGCTGTCGGCCGACCCCAAGAGCGACGTGGGCCAGCGCCTGCACGCGCTGTACAAGGTCATGCAGCAGTCCCGCAAGGCCTTCCGGCTGGGCAAGAGCGTGACGTACTACAAGAAGCTGCAGGCGCTGTCCGCCAACAAGAGCCTGTCCGAGGGCCAGCGCTACCTGCAGTTCGTGCAGAACGTGGGCATGCTGGGCTACTTCATCTCGGACAACGTGGCGTTCGCGAGCAAGGCCAAGGTGCTGCGCTTCGACGCCGAGGAGCTGAGCAAGAAGGGCGGCGCGCTCTGGTTCTGCGCCAACGTCGCGGGCTTCTTCAACGCCGTCGAGAGCCTCAACGCCGACGTGGAGAAGGAGAAGTGCGTGTGCGACATCCTCGCGTCCGAGGAGGACGCCGCCCGCGTGGAGGCGCTGCAGCACCAGCTCGAGGCACTGAGAGGCGGCCGATTCAAGAAGCTGCTCGCGGTGCTCAAGGTCACGTGCGACCTCATCGTGTCGTCCAACACGGGCGGCGTGCGGCTCGCGGAGCGGATCACAGGCACCAAGCTGCACGACGGCATCATTGGCTCCGTCGGCTGCATCTCGGCCGCTGTGGTGCTGTACAACACGTGGCCGAGCGCACGCAAGAAGGCGCTGCCGCCTAGTGAGAAGGTGGAGGCCAAGGTCGTCAAGGAGACCGAAGACGAGAAGAAGACCGAGGACAAGACGGAGGAGAAGTCGGAAAAGTGAGCGCGTGGTGGGGTTCTCAGTGTTGGGTTGGTACTCGCCTTCCTTCCTGCTGTCCACCCTCGCCGTCGCATTTTATTTCAATAACATGATAAATACGCTGTGATCTTTCAAGCACAAGTGCAAAGGAATCGTGAGGTTTTCTCGTTCCCATATTTTTAGTGAAAGCTGTGAGAGGGGCCGCCCTCACGGCCGTTATGTGCTGCGTCTCTCCGATTCGTGTTTAGGATGCCCCGCCGGGAGCGAGGTGAGTCGTTGAGCGACCGACTGCGGTCCGAGGTGGTGTCTGCTGCGCTTTGGCAGATCGGACCCAACTTGGATGAAAACTCAGCAAATGGCGATACGAAGGCTGGAAACACCAGTCGCCGCTCCACTTCGTACGCTTACGTCAGCAGTGTAAGTTTTGGCGTGGCCTTGCCGCCTAGATTAGTTTTGTTGATTACCTTTTTCGTTTGACAACAGACTGAAAATGGGTTTCCGTGCCCTCGAGAGGTGAAGCCGCAGCTCTTCTTTTACAAGTATCTTCAACCTATTGGTGCCGCTGATAGCGGTGGTGGCACTCTCGACAATAATGGGCATTCTACCACTGGCAGCAATTCACAGAGGAAGCTGCGCGTAAACTTACCCCTGACGGTAGTCTGCGAGCGTGCAAATGCTCAAGAGATGGTGCTGTGGCTGCGTACTGATGCGCACGGTAATATTGTGCGCGACGAGAAAACACCGTTGTGGCGAAAGAAGCTGCACAACGACTTAGTCACCATTGCATCGACTTCGTCAGCAAGTCTACCAAATAATCTTGAAAGTGATCCTGTTCTGGCCGTGCGCAGTGTAGCTCGATGGAAAAACAGCAATATTCCTAGCGGTGGGAGTGCAGTTGCCCTTACTCGACGAACTCTCGACCCTATCATAGCTGTGCCGTGCGAGTTACCAGTATGCGTGCAGCAGTTCATTCATTGCCGTGGTTCTCAATCCAGTGTTTATCGCATCTTCTGGAGTGAGCAAGAGCGCAAGTGTTTCGCCGTGAATCTTACAAGCAGGTACGGCCGTGCCGACAGAAATTAAGTGGGTCTGTGACTACCGTATTGATTAACATCGTTGTAAACATGCAAACTTTTTCATCGCTCGTTAGTGTAGCTTGAAAAATACAGAAGCACCCCAAAAAAATGATACCGCTGACAGTCAGAGTATTTCGGCAGCACTTGCCCCAACAAATGGTATGACAGTTTCTGCGATGGCCGCAATGAATGCGGCATTCGAGGCAGCAATGGCTGCTGCTGCAGAAATTTCCAGGTTCTATTGTGTGACAGTATCTCCAGACGAACGAGAGTGTGCACGATGGCCAAAATTGCGTGGCGCGGCTATTACTGAAGGTGTGCAAGCAACCTCACGTGTTGTGGAGCATGTACAGCTGCAGCTGCCTACGTTGCGCTTCCATTCTATGATTGTAGACTTCATCAAAGACAAGGCTGGTATCTGGTGGCTCACGCGAGTTGTCGATTTCAATGCGTCTAGTTCAGTTGAATCACCTCGAGGTGACGTAGGGGGCTTCGGCACACGAGAATCCGCAGTACTTATCTGCGAAGCCCTACGCACCAAGCACGGCCGAATCAACAATGACCTGCAAGCTGATGATTTGGATTCTCCACCAAGAGCATCCGGGCTACTGCGCGGAGACGAGCTTAACAATGCGCTGAATTCACGGATTTGCTTCCTTTGTGGCTGCTCATGCGAGCTCATGACAGCTTTCCGAGGTCAAATAGAGTCTATGGCAAAAGGTCAAAACAGAGAGGGGTACAGGGAGAACAGTACAATGTCAATAGAGGTACCAGTTATCGACGAATTCCGAATGACACTCACAATGGCGCTGGACACAATATTTTTCATGCGGCAGCGTGGGATGCTCCTCCCTGTATGGGAAAGCGCGGTTAACACCGTGCGGAAGTCCCAGCTTCGTGATGTCTGCGACTTCCCAGCTTGTATGCTTTGCTATCGAATCTACCAGCAGCAGCAGCAACTACTACTAATCGCGCGTGAGTTACACAGCGTGTTCTTACCCTCTGAAGCCAGCTTCAGCGATCGACCTGAAATTGAAGACGATGTGATGAGTCGATCTTCGACGGCGAACACTGTTGTTGGCATTGCGAATTCGGCTGCTTCAGGCTTATCGACATCCCAGCTTCTCTCGACCGAGTTGTGGTCCCGCCATGAGACCCCGAAAAATGTCTTTGACCGCCTTGAAGCATTTCGAACGGAAACAATCCCCCCTGCAGTTTTACTACGGGGAGATTCACCCGAGATGCGGCCGACTTGGAGCATTCTGACACCTATGCGTGGAGCGGATGTTGATCCTACCGCATCACAGCTTCGTTTAGTGTTCTTCTTTCATGAGTTGCAGGACGCAGGGCCCGATTTGGCCCCTACAGATTTTTTCTTGGAGTACCAATTAGGCCAGAACGTAACTCGAGTTCACCTCGAAGGAAGTAAGCACCATACTCCTAACCGATGGCAACTTTGTGAAGCACGCGTGCATTACGTGTGTGCGACATTGGATGCTTTCAGTGAGTTTTGTTTTCACAAACGACTGCTTATCAAGATGAAAGCGAAGCCTCATTCATCAATCCCTGTGCGGTGTACAAAACGTGATGATGGAATTTCTTCAGTTGAGAACAAGGACACTAACGATGATAAGGATAATATTGCCTCCATTAGCCTAACCCGGCGTCGTGAGAAAGAAGAATTCGTCGGATATACGCTCCTATCGTTGCGATCAGCAATAACAGCTGCAAAATGCTTTGGAAACTCACTTCAACCTGAAAGTCGCACGGATTACTTGCTGGAGCTGTACACGGCTTCATATGGACTACTCACACTGAAATTGACCGTCGGATTGCTTGTTGATCCCGTGCCATTAGCCCACGTTCGTGACGTTTTCCGGGACCTTATTTTCCTAGAAGAGCAGCCACCACGTGGGATATATTGGCCTCCTCCTTCCCATTATCTTGGTGGGTTGGCAGTGCCGCGCGATTGGGTCGGTGCTCTCATGCCTTCTGAATACACTAAGATATTGCCCATGCGTCGCAGAGAAAGCCCTGGATTGCATTCACACGTGCTATCGAGCCCTACGCGAGCTCAACTCCAAATCGGCCCGGCACCTAATGTCATCTCGGCTACAGATTCACAACCTCAGCTGCTAAGGCACCGGAAAAGCTCAGACCTCATAGAGAAAACCGGTGCTCCAGCTGCTCCTGATGCCGTTCCTGGGGCTAACATAAGACGAAGAATGTCGAATGTAACAATGGGCAAGAGTTGGGCAGAGACTGCGCGTGAGTTGGAATCGGAGGGTGCAATGAAAGGTACGCTAGCTGGCGGATTGGATACAGGTGCTCTCATGGAACAGGTTCGACCAGACTACAAATCGCGATCACTACACTTGATCAGTGTGGCTATGGTTGGAACGACCTTATCCCGGGCTTGCTTGGCTGCAAAACGAATTGTTTCCCGTGTCACGGAGGATACTGTTACTTCCAACTTCCCAACAATGTTGCTGGCGGCTATTTTACGCCATGCAAGTTTCGCGAACCCCGTATCAACTTCGTGTTTTCCATCCACATCACTGGCAAACTGGAAGTCACCAGCAAAATTTCACTTCACCCGTAGATACTCCGTTGACCGCTTGCTTGCTGAAGTAAAGCCCGGCAGTCTCCCGATGCTGGCTTTGCTAGGCGAATTGCTGTTAGTTTTGATCGAAGACCGCGCGTTACCTGTTACCGTAGATGCAAATGAGCTTGAGGCTCTGTTGAAACCATTTTGGCAACAGGACAGTGGCTGGCGCACAATCCCTCGTACCCGCAGCAGTTGTCTCCCCGAACACCGAGTGATTTGGAATCGAGCAATTCGACGTTGGGAAGCCGCCACCGGCGACATAACCGCAATCGAAGAAGGACCCGAGCATGTGATATCTCTAGCAAATCCAGATGTAAACGTTAAACCTGCAACAAAATCCCATTATGTGGTTCTTGCACTCGATATAGGGGCCTTTCGTGCTAAAGCGCTGGCGCTTATATTGTGCAGACTATTCGAACAAATGGAAACGCTCGACAATGGATACATTGAAATTGCAGAGCTACGTTCACTTGCGAAATGCCTGCCTGAGGAGGAATTCTTTGGCATCGAAGATCACATAGAACCCGGGATAGGAACGCATGAGCGACTATCACAAGATGATGTTGAAGGCATCGCTGAACTTGTGGAGCAGCAACAACACCTAGAACTACGAACACTACTGCATTCTATGATGGAAAGCTGTGTCATGGTGGACGCACTGGCGCAATTCGATTGTCGAGGCTCTGGTGAAATGAGTTTTAATGGTATGTTGCTTATTTCGCGTTTATCCGCACAATAGAACCTCACTTCATTGTGCAATTTTACTTCGAAATGCTAGAGTTTAGGGATATTGCGTCTGAAGCGTTGATGACGCAGCGCAAGGTATTTCATGCATTCCTCGAAGAGCCAAAAAAGTCCCAGGATGGATTTTGCCTACGCCACGGTTTCGCAGAGCTTTACGCTACTGACAGCGTCTGTGTACTATGTGCAACCGAGGTATGTACAATAATATTGCTATTGCTACAAAAGGTTTCTGAACAAGCTTTAACAAAATTCTTGACATCATCGATGCAGTTTCAAGCAAAAAAGTCACCTAGCAAGCCTAAGAGTTCGCCAGATAAAAGCCCAGAGAAAACGGAAGAGCCAATGTCTTCTAGTAAGCCCAATTCTGGTGTAATTGACGCTGTTCAAGCTGCACGCGATGCAGCCCATAAGTTTACTGGTGCGCGCTCGGCATCCGGGAGAGAATTAGGTAGTGATTTATCAATGGGGTCGAAAGTGATTGGTGGATCTGGTAATGCAAGGCGATCATCCTCACCGCCACGATTGGAGCGACTACGTCGCCTTTCGTCTGGCAAGATCATTCTCGAAGAGGTTCCTGCTGAAGTAGATAATGATCCAGCGTTACGCAGACGACGAGCAATAGTGAAGAGTGCAGCAGCTACCCGACAAATAGTTGAGAAGGAGCTGGACAACATGCTCAACCGATTACACGCTGCAGAGAGAACCATTGTAATTGGAGAAGCGCAAACTGTTGATCGGAAACAGCCTGTAAGTGTTTCGAAATCGTTCGTGCCAACATCGACGGAAAACCCTACAATACCGAAAAAAAGTTCTTCTTGTTCCGATCTCAATAGTTCCACAAAAGACATGCCCAGAAGGAGATCGGTGACTACAACAGTATCGATCAAAGATCCCGGAAAAGTAAACGCTTCAACCAATCTTGATAAAGAATCAAAGAGAAAAAAGCGACTCAAGAAAAAAATCGTGAAGAAAACAAAGCGTCGTCTAAGGGAAACAAACCAGATTTCCACGCCTGCATCGTTAGCCAGCCTGCTAAGAATGGAGTTTACCGATCGAAGACGTCCCTTGTCAACGAGCGCTAGCGAAACAATCATCGAAAATGCAGTACGAGTCGAGGTTAAACGGAAACAGGTGAGCTGGTATTCCAAGCAGCTTTTAGTTGCAAATTTGTCACTAATTCAATTCATATTCGTGTGCTCAGCTGGACAACTTAGTACTCGCCGAGGTCCAGGAGGTCCAGCAACGCCTCGCTAGGTTTCTTGGAAAACCGTGTTAGTCCCCCACCACGTTATACAGATTCAGGCTATTTATCTCCCGAGATTCAAACACAATCTTTCATCCTGTAAAAGTACCAGCGAAGTCCACCTTCGCGTTCGCTCCATTGTGTCTTCCAGTGTGGCACTCGAAACTAAAAAGCAGACCACAACCAGCCCGTCAATCTCATCAAACTCACCCCCCCTCCCACCACAACTCACGCCAATCGACAGCACGTTCGCATCCTCCTTCAATTGCGTCTTCAGCCTCTCTGCAATGCCCGGCAAGGACTCTGCGAAGGCGTAGACGATCACGAGCGTGGCCCTCGAGATGTCCGCGAGCATGACGTCGCCCAGCCTCACGTCGATCTTGTGCTGCAGTTGCAGCTGCTGCACCTGCTCCCTCGCTCTGTTCACCAAGCCGCCGTCCAGCTCCACGCCGACAGCGTTGCAGTTGAAGCGCTGCACGCCGGACACCAGCCAGCGTCCATCTCCGCAGCCGAGGTCCACCAGAACGTCCTCCTGCGTCAACGCCAGCTGGTTCTGCTCCAGTTTGGTCCACACGGCGTCAATCACCGCGACGGGCGACGGGCTGAAGGGCGCGAAGAGCTCGTGGCTGCTCTCGTGGCTCGCCAACGTCAGCGCGTCATTGGTCCGCGCCCTGGCAGCTTCCAGCACGAGTCGGCGCAGACGTCCACGTCGGTCCTCATGTGTCAACGATGTAGCCATGTGTCCTTTGGAAGGGGGGGGGGCAGCACTGGCCACGAACTCGGCGCGCTCTGATTGGCGCACAGCTCCAATCCCGCCCGCGGATTGGCGGAAAAGGTTGAGTGGAGACCGCAGCCGTCATTGAGTCAATTGAGCCGCAGCCCATGGCCGCCACGCACGACAAGACGCCGCTCGGGCACGAGAGCGACAGCGATGAGGCGCCCGAGGTGGTGACCAAGCAGAGCGCCGAGCAGCAGGCGCTGACGCTGCGGCGTCACGAAGACGCGGCGCGCGCGCAGGCCAAGGCGCAGGCCACGAGGTGCGTGGGCGGTCGCGCTTTTTCCGCCGGGTTTTTCCGCTGCTGCGCGGCGACGCAGACGCCCCCGGAGCGCCGCGCTGCTTTGCAATTGTGCAGGGGGCTGAGAGGCTGACGGGGCAATTTGCGGTGATGCTGCGGGGGCCGCAGGAAGAGGAAGAGCAAGCAGGAGCCCAAGCCACAGGACGAGGTGCCCGAGCTGCCCGATGACGTGCTGTCCGCCGTGGCGGCGCACCACGAGGAGGAGCAGCAGCAGCAGCAGGAGCAGCAGCAGCAGGAGACGGCGGCGCAGAGGCGCGCCAAGAAGCGCAAGCAGGCCAAGGTGGCCGAGCTGCTGCGCAGGAAGACGCACACCAGGCAGTTCGGCAACATCGAGGTGCAGACGCTGGACGCCGTGGAGGACGCGCAGACGAGGGAGCTGTCCGACAGCGCCAAGCAGTTCCTGGAGCGACGGACGGCGCCCCACAGACCTAGGATGAACGTGCTGGAGGGACACGCCTCGCAGTTCACCAAGAAGCAGAAGCAGCGCAGCCAGCGGTCGTAGGAGCGTGCTCATGAAATGCAAGTCGGTTTTCGCGTGCGTGGCTCGGTTGCGGCGCTTTGCTTACCGTGCTTTAGGAATCGTGTTTGGTGTGCAGCTCGCAAATGGTCGCATTCGATACTGCAGGAGGATTATTTGAACAGGCTCAAGAGCCGAACCCGAACAGGTACCATGACAGAATGCGTAGACAACAATTGCGTAGAGGGTACAACCAGCCTGGAAGAAATGTTCGCAGCCTCAGTAGAGTCGGAGTTGCTCCAGGGTTGACGCGTAGGGCATAGCCGTCGAATACAAGGTCCGCATCAAAACAGTCAGCAGTGTTGTGCCACTGGCTGAGTGCATCGGAAACGGTGGAAAACAGGAGGGAGTGCTTGGTGATGATTCCACCAAGCACAGATGTAACCAGTTCGAAGTGCGATGGAGCTTCTCACTAGCATGGAGCTATATGTAAAAGGTTCGTATTTGTTATTTGCAGTTAACAGCTTCATCCGGCGATTCATCATGTCAATACAGTACTAGCTAAAGTGAGCACATGGAGTATTTGAAGTCTCTGCTTTCATCTCAGCATAAGCACCTATTCGCCTCTCCACCTCGCCAAGTTTCATTCTGTACGACGGTTCGAAGTCGCACATTGAACACACAAGCTGCCACTCCTCGTCGGACATGCTTTCAGGCTTCTTCATAAATTTACCATGCTCCATGTGACACTTTACAGAGAGATCAGGTGCCATTCCCCATGGCATCCTTCCCGTTACAGCTTCCACGATCACCATGCCAAGGGAGTACACGTCTGCCTCGAACGATGCCATTCCACCCAATACAAACTCAGGTGCTCGCCACCGGATTGCCCCCAAATTCTCGAATCCCGGCTGTGCGTCAGCACTCGAGAAACTCATTCCAAAGTCGGTGAGCATTGCAGTATTTCCGTCCACTAAGATGTTGTCACCCTTGAGATCACCATGGATAACTCCTTTACTGTGCAGGAACTGAAGTCCATGGGTTACATCGAGCAAGAAACGCCAAGGCGTGGGTTTGTCGCCATTATGTTTCCTTTGCCGGTACAGATAGTGAGATAGCGACCTCCCTGCGATAAATTTGCAAACCATAAAACAAGGCTCACGAACATGGCACGCACCATATAGTTGCACAATGTTGGGGTGATTCGCCTCGGACCAAATCTTGACCTCTCTTAGAAAATCGACCTGATGTCTCTCTGACTCAATCGTCACGCACTTCACAACAACATCTGCGTTCATGTACAGCCCGCGGTGGATTTTGCCAAATGACCCACGACTAAAGGATTCGTCGTCGACCTGAACGTCGTGTCGAGCAATGAACCACTTTTCGTCATTTGGAACGGATAGACCGGAGAAGCCCACTAACCGAGTCATCACTGCGTGTAGAAAGTTCCGTTCCTCAGCTGAATAGGAGTTCTTGTTGTGTTTGATTTCGTGAACTATCATCGTCAATGCTTCTGATTGAGTGTCAGCATCGTCAAGATTTACCACGAGACTTCCGATGTCAGAGCCAAATAAGCGGAGATTCACAGCTCTTCGGTCGGTCTCCCATCGGGCTTTCCACAAGTTTGTATTGTCTTGGGACTCTAGCTGATCAAGCTGTCGATGTAGATCGGCGAATGTATCCGCCAGTGCATGTGCGCCTATGACACGCAGGATTCTTAGTTTACCCTGGTTTGTTTTTAAGACTGCGTTTAGCCGAGACTGTGACAGTACAACGGTTGCTCCTCATCCATTGACTTACACAACTTTAATGTTTCGGACAAGTCATATTCTAGCCATACAATAAGTTGCCGCGCTAGCTGTTTGCTGCGTTCATTATCACCTTGGACCACCTTCGACAGAATCTCGTGTCCACCAGCCTTTTCGAAGATAGATCGAACGGCATCACCACCATCAACGCATAGCCCCTGAAGTGCTACCATAGCCTCTTGCTTCCATGCTGGTGACTCGGTTCTATCAGTAAAAGTCAACAATGCTTCGATGCCGCCATTCTCGACAACTTGGAATTTGGTATCAATATTTAGTAATGGGGCCAAGAATCCCAACACGCCTGCCCCGAGCTCGCGTTGGATCGGATTGCCGATACAGATCAGTTGAATTAGAGACTCAATTACTCCATCTTCAGACATTATGCAATTCTGGCAGCGAGTATTTCCATACGCCAGATTCCACAGAGCTCCAGCAGCATACTTCTTCTGATTATCATCGCCGGTTTGTACCAACGCCACCAGTAGATGAATCCCTCCTATTGTGGCAATCAATTCCTTGTTGCTGGTATTGAATGCCAAATTTGCCAAAGTTACAGCAGCCATTTCCTTTTGGATGTCGTTGCCGCCCTCCACCAACGCCAGCAGCGGTGGAATGGCCCCCGCCACAGACATTTTTTCCAGGTTGATAGCGTTGTCTGCTAACTCCCACAGAGCTTTTGCAGCACTGGTCTTCTGGTCGTCGCTTCCGACCTTAACCAATGCCACCAGCGACGGTATGTCGTGAGTGATCTCTTCAGGTTCACCCACCTGCTCCGGCTGCTTCTCCAGCAGCTCCTTGATGTCCTCCTCGAATGACAGCGGGAGATCCGTCGGTGCGTAGCGTCTGAACGGCCGACCATCGCGATCCACCAGAAACTTGGTGAAGTTCCATTTGATGTAGTTGCCAAACGTGCCGGGCAGCTTCTCCTTGAGGTACGCGAATATCGGGCGGGTGTCCGGGCCGTTCACGTCGTGCTTCTCGAGTAGTGGGAACGTGACGTTGTACTGCATCACAAACGTGAGGATCTCCTCGTGCGTGCCCGGTTCCTGGTCCGCGAACTGGTTGCACGGGCAGCCCAGCACGACCAGACCACTCCCTCGGTACTTGTCGTAGAGCTGCTGCAGCTCGGGGTAGTTGGTGGGGGTCAAACCGCACCGACTCGACACGTTCACCACCAACACCACTTTTCCCCGGTACTGCTCCATGCTCACCTCGTTCTTTTCCATGTCAAAGTCTTTGAGCTCGTAGAACGTGGCGGCCTCGTTCGTTGTCGCCACGCTCCGCTCGTGGGTCTTCGACTGCTGCTGCCCCATGGCGTCGACCTTCTCGATGCACGGCCAGTTATGGACTGAGCCCGTCCAGAGTTCAGCGGAACTTTAGCAGTTCAGCGTGGTGGTGTCCAGAATGAAAACAGGATTTTCCAGACTCGTAGGGATGATTTTCTTCCTATATTATTGAGTTAAACTAGCTCGGCCTCCGAAAGACGTGGTAGCGATGCAAAAATATTGGGCGCTATCAACAATGCAGCCAGGTATTTCGTAAAAGGAGTGTTTCGTTTGCGAGTACGTTAGGAGCTCATCCGAATATTGGTGTTGTAGTCAATTTTCTTTTCAGAAGTGGAGTTCACTTGGAAAGCGATGAGGCACCGGATTTGTCGAAACAATCTTCAGAAAACGTAAGACGGTACCCCCAACGATATCCACTCCTCTACACCTTTGCCCGCCCAATGTTAAGTAAAACGTCGATCAAACTTGGCACCTTTTATTTTTGGGGGTGGTGGGATGCCCAAATCAGAGGGGTCCCACTCTCTTAGTGCTTTCAAAGCTGGCTAATCCGCAGCCGAAGTTGGCGCATCCTTCGCGGTACTTAGTTTTCTCCCGCCATGGGCGAGCAAGTTTCGCGCGCGGACGAGTTTCGCGGGCGCGAAACTTGCGTGGTGGCGGGAGCCGACCCGGACGGCTTTGAGCTCCGGTTGAGCAGTCTTCATTCGTTAATTTGCCTTCAACGCCGCAGATGCCCTCCCAAGCCACCCTCAAGAAGAAGACCCCCGCCGAACGTGGCCGCGTCCTTGACGCATACAATGCTGGACGAGAC
>BSXT01000379.1:0-13027 GCA_030267785.1 Phytophthora fragariaefolia | reverse complement strand
TGTGCCCGGTTTCTCGGAGTCGGGGAATTGACGGTGTGGATTGCTCCACACCCATGGCTACAGAGGTGCTTGCCGATCTGGGCAGGGAAGCGGAGATGGACCCAAAACAGGAAACAGTATAAGAAATTTATGAACAAGGACCGAAGGAAAGCAGCAGAAGAAGCGTTGCAGCGAGTACAGAGGAAATTAGAGCGGGGACATGAGCAAGTGGCGAAGGCGCTCAAATGTTTATCGTGGACTCAAATACAAAGAATGGAGGGCGTAACGCCTTACCAGACACAGAACATAATAAAGCTCAAGCTCAACAGGCTCAAGATGTGGGCGGGTGCGGAGCATGGCTATGGGTGCACGGTGGATGGATGCAAACGAGATGAGTCGCAGGGAACCTTACATGTTGCATGGACATGCAGGAGGCGGAGGAGTTCTGGAATAGGTTTTTGGAGGGCTCGAGACTGGGTACGGAGGAGAGCATTGGCAGAGATCAAGAGCGAGCAAGAGTAGTACCGGATATCTTCGGCTTCAAAATGCGACTGATACCGGTATGGTTGACGAGGTGGGGAAGACACAGAAAGTTCGAGAAGTGGGACCTGCTGACTGAAGTAACGCAGGATTTATGACAGATCGGAGTGGCAGTCACTTTGACGCACATCTGGAGGCGGAATGTGGAGAGAGTGCACCCTGACGGAAGGAATGAACAGACAGTAAGAGAGGCGAGCACAGGAGCACATAACGGTGTGCTGGAGGCGATGACGCGGTACCGAATGGGGTTATTTCCGCTCACGGCAGAAACAGAACCAAAATTGCGAGTTACGGATTTCATCCTCAAGATGTGGAGGCTGGGGTCTATGGATCGGAGATGCTGTAACGGGAGCAACACACTGACAACCGGGTCGGCAGTGGGCTTCTTCGACGGCGGATCTAGAGGAAACCCTGGCCCGGGGGGCAGTGGAAGTGTTATCGTTGACGTTGGCGCGGAGGCAGCATCGGCAAGGCCGAGGTGGGCGGCGACGACTGCGCTTGGCAAGTCCACCACCACGAACAATGAGGCGGAATTTATTGGACTCCACAGGGTGTTGGCACACGCAGTGGCGAGAGACATCACAGGGATCTTTATTGTAGGAGTCAGCGCCATGATCCTGCGCATGATGAGGAACAGAACGGAGCCGAAGTCAGTTAAAATGCGTCATTGGTATCGTATTTGTCGAAGACTGGCGGACATATGCAGAGTGGCCGGTTGGTCACACCACTACAGACGGCACAACAAAATGGCGGACTGGCTCGCCAATGTGGCGATGGACACTAGCCGCAGTGTAATGGTGGAGCTGGCGGAGGACTGGAGGAGAGAGTGTATGGAGACATACAGCAGTGGTTAGAAGAAAAGGGACGAGATAGCGTGATCTCCTAGGGAGGAGGAGAGGGGGTCACGGGTGACACAGAGGTCACACAATACTGGTCAAGATGCAATTGCTAGATCAGAATGGTTATTAGAGTTCACCTCCGGAAGGAGATAGTAACACAATATACCTCAACCTAAAAAAAAAGACACCTTCCGACCAGGCAGAATATTTCCATGCATAATTGTCACGACAGCAATACTACAGTAAATGCATTTGTATTAGGGGTAGTCAATTGTGCAGCAGCAACCGGAATTTTTGTTGTTTCAGCAAGTCAGAAATAAATCCAGCGCTGTCACTGGCCGAAAGGGCCTCTCGCAACTTTTTCGCTATCTGCACCAAAATCGATGCACGTCAGCAGCAAGCGGCTTTTTTTTCTCGGTGGGGCAGAGGATCGTACGTCATTCGAAAAGCCTCCAAGGTCGCCATGAGCTTGGTCGCTACGCGGGTTTTGGCTATAAGGACTTTCGTATGCGGGTTTTGGACGTTACTTCCATTCGGACACCGCTGTACCGCGGTGGTGGTACACCTTGATCTTCAAAACGCGGATTGTTATAATATCAGCCCATCAAGCATGGCGCCGCCCTTCCCGACGAGCAAGTACGCGCGCTACAAGCGCGCCACGGCCTTCTTCCTGGACTGGCTGTTGCTGGCGCACGGCCGCGGGCGCCGCGCGGGCGCGCGCGTGAAGCTCTCGGCGCTCAGCGACGTGGTGCGCGAGATCGCGGCGCAGCCCTCGAGCCTCACCCCGAGGCTGCTGCAGGATCTGCCCAAGGCGCTGGCCGCGTGCCAGTGCGCCATCACATTGCGGGAGCACGCCGCCGTCTTCTTCTCCGGGGGCGACCGCGGCCACGAGCACTTTCTACGCCTATTAAGGGGCTGGCACGGCTCGCTACAAGGGGTGCTGAGCCAGCGGGACGACGACGCAAGGGAGAGCAACAAGTTCGCGAATTATTATAAAGTTCTGGAGGTGGACGAGGACTATTTCCCGGATGAAGAACTGTTTGTGGCAGAGCCTGGAACTTCAGAGCGGGTGAAGGTGGACAGGGAGCAGCTGTTCAATGAGGCCTTCGCTGAAGATCTGCGGCTCGAGGTCATCTACTTCTTCCTGGAGCTGGAGGAACTGGTCGAGGGCGTGTTCAGTATTTATGACCAGGTGAAGAAACAGCAACGCACTATGGTGGAGGCCACTGTCGTGGTGAAGCTGGCCATGGACACTGCGACGGCACTGACAGCCAGATTGCAGCTGCGGTATCCGGCGCTGCAAACGGCGGAAGACGTGCTGAACATTGTGATGGACAAAGCGCCCAAAAACTATATGAAGAACATGGCGAAGGCTGTCGCGAGCTTCTGGGAGAGTTTTCAGACAATCGGAGCGTACCGCTTCGTGCCTGGTATGCTGATCATGGATTTTATGAGTGTGGGAAGTACGCTCGCTACTTTCACGTCCGCTATTCCGACACAAGCGAGAACGAAGTTGATTCTTCGCGATGGGTTCTTTGGTGAAACGTACGGTGAAGAGCGCACGCCGCAATACGTCCTTCCAGACCCTACCAACATGGTGGTGTTCCTGCTACAGCAGCTGCCTCTGCTGTTTAACACGATCCTCGCGACGAAGATGGCGACTGGGTCTGCGTTCGACGAGTCAAATATGACGAGCTCGTTCATGGCGTTGATGGACGAGTACTTTACTTCGCGCAAGGTAACCGTGCCTATTGTTTTTACATGTATCTGCTGGCTGAAATCAGTAGCAGCGCTGCAAGGAAGGTCAGGCCTCACTCGCAACGTGAGCCTTACGTTCAAGCACACGGAAGATCTGATGAAAAATATGGAGGCTACTGTCGCAAAAGGTGCCGTGTTTACTGCCGACAAAGAGATTCATAGTGGCTTGAAAAAGTGTGCGGAAGAGATCAAAAGGACGACTCGAGGTCACAATTTGGCGCGCGCGAACCCATTGATGGCGGGTTTCATGATGATGACGTATAACTTCCACTATTTGCACATGGCAAGTGAGATTTTAATGGTGACGTCGAGATTTCGGGCTTTTGGCCACCTATACAACGCACTTGTAGAGCGAGGTTTTCTTCAGCATATTCCGTTTTTCGACGAAGTGCTAGAGATCTATGATGAAATGATATTCACCCCATCGCGAGCCGCGGCGGTGCACGGATCGTATAATCGTGCCTACCTACTGAGCTCTCACTTGACAGCTACTGCGGTCAATGCAATGTACTGCGGTGTGCCGCCGCCTGTCGGAAGAGAAGCGGTTAAAGTGCGAAAGGCACTTCATTTTCGAGATTTGTCCAAGATATACCAACTACTGATTGACGGTGACAAGGCTGTGCTGGGAGGTGCCTCGTCGAAGGCCATGCTAAACAATGCTGCAGACATTTGCTCGAAAGAGTTATTCCACACGCGTGTGTTGTCACGTGATATACTCACGCTCAACGATGATCTCACTGACACATATTCGGAAATGTGCGACAAGCTAGGTCAGCGACAATTTCATGATGACTATATTGCTCGCCCACAGCGTGGCGAGTCTCGCCAGTATCGTGTTAACCGCGCGTTGGAGGATGCCGTAATGATACCATTGATGCCGCTCTTGGATTGCCTGCAGGCAGATGGGTCATTGGATTTGAATATGATTCCGACGGAGTATCGTGTGGTTCAGCTGGACATTTTGGGTGGCGAGGGCGTCAAGATGCTATGTAGAAAGGCTGCTGCTGTGATCAAAGCTAAGTTTGCAACTCCACCCCTCGTGTGTGAGCAGAAGTACTTCACGTTCCCTTCCAAGCCCGATTTCATCAATCAAGAGTATGGAACGCCGTCATCCGTGAGGCCAACACAGGGTCAAGCCCGCAACAAGTTGTTTTCAGGCCTGATGGATATGCTCGAAGAGAGTAATGGCCCATTATCAGATGACGATCGCAACAAGCTGAAGTCTGAACTCAGAAGAGACCCTGACCTTCTATCCATGGCGTCGCTGTGCTCGATGTCGCAAGCCAATCTCAGTACGTTTAGTATGAACAATATATCGAATTCCATGCTGGATGAGTTATGTTCGTTGTTCCACCAAGCGGCAGCAGGTCCTGCTCATGATGCTGATCTAGTGGAATGGATGATTCAGCTCGGAGCGCTCACTATTCAACCATTGCATTGTCGGAACAAGCCGCGCCAACGCGACCTGCCGTATCCTATCGAGGCCCTATCGAACACCATGGCAGTTCACAGCGCTGCAATCGCAGGTCACGAAGATATTGTTCGGATCATTCTTGAAGCAGATAACATGGTGGACTTGAACACACCCACGTTTCACACGAAGGAGACACTTGTGCATTTGGCAGTCAAGCACGGACATCGGAGTTTGTATCAGATGCTGGTTGCATTCGGAGCTGATCTCCGCATCAAAGACAGCAACGGAAAACGTGTGTGTGACGTGACTAATGACAGACAGTGGAGACGCGATATTGCAGCATCCATTATTGAAATCGAGCGGAGTCAGGCGGCTTGCGAGAGCGCGAAGAATCGCGACGCGCTGTTCCGTCACCAAAGCAATCTCCGAGCAGAGCGGTTGCGTCAGTCGGTATCTGCCCAACGCGATGAAGAGCGTCAACAAGCGCTGCAAAACACCCACGCAAACACCACAACATCATCAAAAAAGAACAAGAAGAAGAAGAAGGGCAAAAAGGGCATGAAAGGAAATGTATCCGCCTCTGCTGCGTCTACATCAGGAGTAGCAGCGGGCGACCCAACTGAGATATCAAATCTGCTAACGGACCTGTTGACTACAGCAGGCGCGGATATGGATTCAAGTGAAGCGTCGGGACAGTTGTCGTTTTTGGAGAACTCACTTGAGAACACGGCAGCTACTTTTGCTCGCTTGCGCGACCCGAATATCCCTGCAGCTGACAAAGCAGACGATGTGGAGCGTGCTTGCAAACTGATCGAAAAGCTGGAGCGATCGATCACCGCCTTTTCACACCCAAGCAGACTTAACTCGACGGACCGTCGCATTCGTAGTGCCATAGCTTCGGAGGCTTTACAGGTGATTCACATGATGCAGAAGTTTTTTCGAGTTGACCACGCTGCAATCGCAGTCCCCGCTCTCGCTCCTGTGCAAAAGCTCTGCAGCACGACGATGGAATTCACTAGGTTTGTGGTGGGGACGGCCCAACTAAGCATCTCCGTCGACAGGAAGCCACAGGCTCGCGAGGTTATGGACGTGCTGGAAAAGCGATTGGTGAAGACGCCATTTGATAAGCGACAGCCAGGGGAGTTTAGAGAACTGGTTCAGGCGTATTCTGAAGCCCGCGACGGCATGGAAATGGGCCGAACTGCTAGTCCCGACAATCTACGAACTTTGGAATGGTATTTGATCAACACTGTGGATAACTACGAAGTGCAGTTGGCACTCGATAGGTTGGCAGGACGGTCGCTATTCACCGAGTTCACAGCCACCAGTGGCATTAGCGATCAGCACTTCCATCGATTCAAAGCTGCTGTTGGCGCTGTTCCAGAACTGGATGGTGTGATATGCTTTGGCAGACGTGTCATTTTTGGAGCGTCAAGCAATGACGAATCGATAGCCATCCTTGAGCCATTCCTCGCGTTGGCCCAGCGAGAAGGAATACATCTTAATCCCCAGAGCATGAAAATCGGGATGCCGACGATGAAGGTGGGGCAGTTTGTTTTCTCGGAAGCTGGAATCGTCCGGGACGCTGCTGCGGCATGACAGACAAAAACAAACACTTTGCGTTTTCATAGGCATGGCGATTCATTTGAGTAGCAGTGTGTAGCATTCTTTGCTCAACGCATTTTCGTTTCGAAGCGAAACCATTGCATGGGAACTAGTTCTTGCCGCCGCTCGGCACTTCATACTGCTCCTTCGCATCCACATGCACCAACGTGTTGGACGGAATAATGCACGCCGTGAGCTTCCGTCCGTAGCAGCAGCCCGTATCCAACCCCGTCGCGAACCTCTCTTGCTAAAATCGCATGGCCACAGTCAGCAAGACCCTGTTCAGTTCCAACCAGCACGACACCCCGCACTTCAACCCTCACCTGCAGTCCTGCAGTCGCCGCATGGCCAAAGTACACGTGTCTGGGTCCGTTCCAGACCTTGGCCCACCTCTGCGGCTCGCCGCCGCTCTCGCTCCGGAACTTGTCCTTCTCCAGCGCCTTCCACGCCGAGCCTTCGTCCGCAGCCACTTGTCGCTGCACGAAGCGCATCTTGTACAGATCCACGGGTCGCTGCTGCTCCAGCTCGACCCCCGGCACGACGCCAGCGTGCACGACGATGGCGTCGCCGTGGTGGGGCAGCGAGAGCGAGAAGGGCAGCTGCTCCAGGAACGCCACGTCCTCGGGCGACAAGTGCTCCACGTACGGGTACTTGGCCGAGCCGGGCACGCGGCCGCCGCGCAGCCACTGGTAGTAGGCACTCAGCGCGGCGTCGTCGTGGTTGCCGCGCACACAGAGCGCGCCCGAGCCGCGCACGAAGCGCACGACGTCCAGCGACCGCGGGCCCTTGTTGACCAGGTCCCCCACGAACACCAGCCGGTCGCGCGGCGGCGCGAACGCGCACGCGGCCAGCAGCGCCTGCAGCTCGTCGAAGCAGCCGTGCACGTCTCCGACGACCAGCACGCGCGTGGCCGAAGACACGTCCGCGCAGACCTGGTGCACGACGGCTGGCAGCGCCACGTCCGGGTGCGCTCGCTCGAGCGCCATGGCCGTGCGTGTGGCCGTGCGGTGCAGTGGATGGACCAAAGGGGCGACGAGTTGGCGACGGTCTCACGGAGCGGAGACCCTCAGCAGTCTGTAGTGACGCCATGTGTGCATGCACAACTATGACACATGTAGGATACTTCTACCTACCGGTACGTCGTAGTGCGGCGATGATATTACTACGAGTACTACCGAGTACTACCGGTACTCGTAGTAATATCATCGCCGCGCTGGCGACAAGCCAGTGGCCGCGTTAAAGGCGATGTCGACCCGCGTACGCCAAGATCCGAGTGCTCGCAGACTTCAACGTGCTCCGCCCACTTTGAGCCAGTAGTAGGTGCATGCGATTTCGCCGAGCACACATGGCTCTCGATGTCCGGCCCCGCGGCAGCCTCCGTCCCATGCGGCGTCGTCCATGTGGAGCGGATCAGACCGTCCACGATGGCTGCGCGACGTCCAGAAGGTGTCATCTGAAGCTCTCGCTGCGCCTATCGGCACCATCTCATGTCGAGTGGCAATGACGAGCACATCGCAAGGTGCTCTAAAAAATTCCTCTCCTGCCTGCTACATGTATCGCAGCGCTCGGCTCCTTTCGGCGCGGCATTGGCGAGTTCAAGCAGCGAAACGCTCGCAGTCGCTCTCTCTCCCCCCCCCCTCACCAAGAGCACGAAACGCCACCTGCGAGCAGGTTCGTGCTGCTCCGCGTTAGATCGCAGTCTTACAATGCGGCATCGATGGTCCCGTCGGCTCTCCGCCGTCATCTCGATCGTCGCGCCGGGAAAGCCTCGCGTCGCCGTCCGCACACGGCGCCGGCATGGCCGCTCTCTGCGTCGTGGCGACGGGCTGGGGGCCTCAATGAACTGCAGCGCTCGTGTCTGGCTGCTGCAACGTCGTCGCGCTCTGACTCTCCCGCGGGGGCCTCGGAAACCCGATACATGTACCGTCCGCCCTGGCGCCGCCGCCTCTTCCGCGGTCGCGCGGCGCCTCCACAAGCGCATGCACCTGCCACTTCGCATCGCGTATCAAGTCTGGCGAAGCAGTCGCATAGAGCGGGCAGCAGCGCCGTGCTAATCAAAGCCCCATAGTCGACACCTTGGCGCAGGTCGCAGTCGCGTGCTGCGGCGTCGCATTCCCCGAGTGGCCCCCACGCGCCGCCATGAGCCGCCTCGTGGTCGCCATCGGCCACGTCGAGTTCACGGGCGGCAGCCAAGTGCTGTACGTGGTGAAGGTGCAGCAGGACGCGGACGAGTGGGAGGTGCGCCGCACGTACTCGGACTTCCGCAAGCTGCGCGACGACGTGCAGCGCGTCATGAAGGACGCGCGCGCGCACATCCTGGATGACGCGTGCTCGCGCGAGTTCGCGCGCGAGCTGCAGGACGTGGCGTTCCCGGCCAAGCGGCTCTTCGGCAGCCGCAAGGACCACGTGGTCAAGGAGCGCGCCGTGGAGCTGCACCGCTTCCTCATCAAGCTGCTGTTCCTCACGCACACGTACCGCAAGGCGCAGAAGGCGCGCTACGACCAGTACGTGCAGGCGCTGCCCTCCCACCAGCAGGCCGCCTACGCCGCGCTGCAGGACCGCACGCAGGCCAGCGTCAGCGTCTTCTACCTGCTGCGCGACTTCCTCAAGCCCGTGACCATCAAGACGGACGTGCCGCCGCACTCTGGCGACCTGCTCGGCTCCTCGGACGGAGCGTTCCAAGACGGAGACGCAGGAGAGAGGGAGAGCTCCCCCAGGAGGCTCATCCGGGAGAGCAAGATTCTCGCCATGAGGAGCTCCAACCCCACCGAGCGCAAGCACCCGCAGAGCAGCAGAGAAGCCACCCGCGAGGCTGACAAGATGCAGCAGCACCAGCGCAGAGAGCAGCAGGTCGAGCAAAGGCGTAGGGAGCAGCACAAGCACAAAAGCGAGGCCGCGGACCCCGCCAATGACAGTGGGGACGCCGCGCACAAGGCGCCGGGTGCAGTTAAAAGCACGCCCAAGACGGCCAAGATGCACGACCTGCTGGCGGCGTCGGAGAGGTTCAGGGCAGAGGCCAACTCGCTGCGCCAGCAGTTCTTGCAGAAGCAGCATAGCGCCTCCGTGGCGGAGGAATCGCTGCGGGACCAGTTTCTTCAGAAACAGCACAGCACGTCGGCGTTGGCGAACGAACATCGGAAGCAGAGGCATTTTTCGACACCGGATGGAAACGCTGCGGACTGGAAGAACCGCACCACGCGTGCAGTCACGTCGGTGTCAACGTCAGCATCGGCAGTTAGTTCAGCTGCGTCGTCGTCGCATGATGAATCGGAGCCAGAGAAGGAGAAGGTTGTTGCTGCGTCTTCTGTGCCGTCATCGGCGTCTTCAACAGTATCTGCGAGCGAAGTGAAGCTTGTTGATTTATCCTCGTTGGCTCAGTACAAGACGAAGAAGAGCCCACGAAGGGACAGCCACTCCAGCGACAAGTCCAAGTCTTCCCAAAACTCGAACGCGAAGGAAAAGAGCTCTAAGCATAGTAAGGAGAAAAAGACATCTTCACGTATCAAAAGGAAGGCAAAGTCGGCCAAGAATATTCAGATGACTGATTCCGAAAGGATGTCGCGTGTCAGCTCGGCTTTGAACGCTCAAGCTATCTCGATCAATGCTCAGCGCGAGTTGGAAAAGTACATCACCGAGTACAGCGCTATCATGATTCTGCGGTACGTGGATCGGTTCGTCAACAAAGCTGTGATGAAAGCTCCAGGTTGCTATCGCGTGAATGCGCAGCACCGGTTGGTAATTGATAGTCAACGATTCTTGCAGGAGATCGAAGAGACATTCACAGATCTTCCGATCAACTTCGGCGATTTATTCCAAACCGACCACGACGAGTGGGCTTTCCCTCCGGCGCTCGACAGATACGTACAGTTGAAATGGGACTCCTTCCAGTCTATGGGTAACAGCAGCATCAGCCATGATCCCGGGCGCAGCAGCACCGCAGACCAAACGTCTGATTCGGACGATTCGGATACCGAGTACGAGTATGAAGAAGTCGGAGGCGGTGGCTATATGACTGCGAAGCAAACGTTTTCGAACGATGAGGAGTCGATGTTGCAGGAGATGATTGCCAACGGCACGGCTGGTCGCGAGCAGATGCTGCGACTGCGACGGCAGTTAAACGAACAGGGCTGGAATCGTCGCGAAAACCCAGGCTCGAGATCACAACGCGTGATTGAGGAGGTATCGTCGTCAGAGTCAGACGAAGAGGAAGCCTTGTCTCGGCTCAGAGAGAAGCGCAGATCGAAGCGACGTGAGCCAAAGCGCAGTGTGTCTTGTGTCGTGGAAAAGTATCAGCAAGAGCAGAATGCGCGGCGGAAGGACCGCTTGCAGAGTTTTGGTGGCCCGAGTATCGGCGGTTTCGTGTAAAATACATTCAAGCAGCATGTTAGTGACCGAGAAGCGAATTGGAGCGATAATTGGAATCACTGGATCGAGGCGACCATGAAAGTACTTCTCTTGATTCAGCCCCGGTGTCACCATTGTGCGAGCTATCGTTGGAATGAATAAGTGCAGTAACTTCAAACAATGAACAGTTCAGAAGCCCCCCTCGCTTTGATTCACGTTACTTGCTCGATAACCCCCGCTCTCTCTTTCGGTATCGTGCAAATGAGCAGTTTCATGTGCAGAATAAGTAGTACCGATATCATCCGCTCATTAGCAGCAGAAGTTGAATGCCATGGAAAGCGTTGCCTAATGTACTTGGGGGTCGTTTTCTCCGCCCACCGGCACCTTACCATGGCGTGCACGACGCCTCAGAGGAAAATCCTCTCGTCGCCACACTAGAAAATTCCTATCGGACCGACGTTTTTCTGGTGAAGGAGCCACACTACCCGGCTGAACGCACCATCACGCTCCATTGTCAATGCAAGCTTAATAGCCGTTCGTGTCGTTTCACTATTGAGTATCAGAGGGACGTCAATACGATTGCTATTTGGAGTCATTAGGAAACAATTCAAAACGTGCAGGTCTCCGTTTCAAGTTGAAGGGCTGGAGAGGCACGACAAGGCACGCACTGCGCAACGCCACTCGCACCAACGCCAACCGTCTTACTCAACGTGGATTTTTTCGCTCGATAGCAATTGTTGCGCCTGATATTACTTACCTACTTAGTATAACGCCTCAGGGCTCCTGCCAGCTTCTCGCTGTGCGATCTCATTTTCCAAGTGACCCCACAACTGCAGTAGAGGCCCTTCACTCTCCACTACATTATTTGCAGCAGAACTGTGGCGGACTCGCCGGCGTTAAGCACGGCATGATGACGTGGAACGTGTTGCGGGCTAGTTGTGGTCTATCGTTTCTAGCTGTCATTGAGCTAATCACACAGACTCGCGTTGTCGAGTCGATCGCAGTGAGTGTATGCCAAGATGCTACGTTTCGTATTCCAACAAGTCGTGGCAGGGTGTGCTCGGGGAATGGCAATCAGCCGCTTGGCGTCGAGTGCCCTCGAATTGGCGATGAAGCTCTAGACGAATGCTTCGCATATCTGGCTAGCTTCGATGGTGGCAACTGTGTCGCGAAAGAGAATGCGCAATGCGTTTATCTTCAAGGTAGGAATGCCTGGGGGTGCACGTTTCCTTCGACAAGGTGTTCCGACTATTGGCCAGCTACCCCAGAAGAGAATTTGGATCTTGGTAGCTGTCCAACTTGGGGGGTTTCCAGTGACGAAGAATCTTCTCTGAGCTCTGACCCATTCGATGTTGGGAGCAAGGATATCGACCAAGTATGGTTTTCCAAGATAAGTACCACGAAGCTATATAACTGTAATGCCAATATGCCAATTGCAGCTTCAGTACAGGAGCAGGTAACAGCTGTGCCTACGACTACGTCAGAGATTCCAGTCTATAACTTTGCTCCCGATTCTGCAGAGGTCCCAATTGAGGGCCCCATCAAACCAAGTACAACCCCACCAGCTCCGCCAGAGCCATCCGTGCAAACCGAACAAGTGACACCAAGTGCACCACCACTGACAGATGCTCCTGCTACTAGCTTTGCAGCCCCGAGCTTCGAAAGCGCACCTCCGATCCCGGTAGCTACAGAGAATACTACAATGGCCTCTGAAACACCATATCCGACATCAATTCCACCGGTTCTACTGGTAACCAACCCTCCAACCCCACCTCCAACAGAGGATGCTACGATGGCCCCTGAAACACCATATCCGACATCAATTCCATCGGAACCTCCAGCGACCAGCGCTCCGACCACACCTCCAGCAGAGTATGCTACGATGGCCCCTGAAACACCATATCCGACATCAATTCCATCAGAAATCCCAGCGACCAGCGCTCCGACCACACCTCCAACAGAGTATGCTACGATGGCCCCTGAAACACCATATCCGGCATCAATTCCATCGGAACCTCCAGCGACCAGCGCTCCGACCACACCTCCAACAGAGTATGCTACGATGGCCCCTGAAACACCATATCCGACATCAATTCCATCAGAAATCCCAGCGACCAGCGCTCCGACCCCACCTCCAACAGAGTATGCTACGATGGCCCCTGAAACACCATATCCGACATCAATTCCATCAGAAATCCCAGCGACCAGCGCTCCGACCCCACCTCCAACAGAGTATGCTACAATGGCCCCTGAAACACCGTATCCGACATCAACTCCATCGAAAAACCCAGCGACCACCGCTCCGACCACACCTCCAACAGAGTATGCTACGATGGCCCCTGAAACACCATATCCGACATCAATTCCATCGGAACCTCCAGCGACCAGCGCTCCGACCACACCTCCAACAGAGTATGCTACGATGGCCCCTGAAACACCATATCCGACATCAATTCCATCGGAAACTCCAGCGACCAGCGCTCCGACCACACCTCCAACAGAGTATGCTACGATGGCCCCTGAAACACCATATCCGACATCAATTCCA
>BSXT01000377.1:0-11126 GCA_030267785.1 Phytophthora fragariaefolia | reverse complement strand
ATCCAGTCAAACGAATACTTCGTACAAGGCAAGGCACTCCACTGCAGGCAAGCCTCCCACGCGACAGCGGGAGCATGATTAAGATGTTGTTAATGCATCGGTGTAAGCACCGTTGGGACCCCGCAATCACAGCTGCATGAGTACCGCCCGGGAGAGCACAGACCGGATACAGTATACACTGCAACTAACCCGTCCGTCATTTCCGTCAGTAGTAAGGATATACAGAATGACGGGGTCTGTTGTTCGCATTGCGTCGTGGTAAGTGTCCATGCATGGTCGCCTCGTGTGGTATCATTTAATTAAAACGTCGAAAGCATTCGAACCGATAGCCAATCGATCGTACGTCGGGCGGGGCGGGATAAAGCGGGGCATGGTCCTCACATACGAAACTGTACCTGCTATTAATACATACTGTACCGGTAACGTAACATACTGTACACTGTGGATTATGAATTTCGATTGCTTACGGTGTCAGCAACAGTGTACTGTTCACCCACAGTCTCGCTGTCAGTGTCCAACGCGTACTGTAGCACAGCCATCAGTGCTAGCGTTATCAGTCAAGAGCACTTTTCATTCCAGGTCAAAGAGTGCGTACCGGTATTGCTCACGGAATGAGTTTTTTCGGCGCAGATCAAGACACCACAGCGACACTGGAGGCGGCTCTGGCGTTCATTGACTCTTTGGAGTTGGAAAATGGAACCTGCGCAAGCGTTGGTGTTACCCCCCATTCTTGTCTCAGCTCCAGTAGCACAGACTCTCCGACTCAAAGTAGTCGCGTCGCCTTACCAAATCGACTAAACGATGTCACCAATACATGTATCTCCCCGGAGTCTGCAGTCATCAAGAAAAAGTCATCGAACCGGCGAGGAAAAACAAAAAGAAAGAGGTGCACGTTAAGTTCGTCGACGCGATTACAGCAATAGAAGAAAGCGGAGATACTCTATTTGAGGAAACGAGTTCAGGAACTGGAAGATGATATCAAGAAACGGAGGCATAGTATGCACGCTCGGCTAATAGGTCCATCACGATCAACCTCGTCGCATGAAGGCAATGATGTCGAAGATCAATACCGTGCAAGACTTCAATCCGAAGAAACAAACCGCAAGTTGAGAGACATCCTTGTGAACAACACGCACCTTATCAGCTCGTTGAAGGAGATAGTGAACCATCAGCGTATATTGCAGGTGGATTTGGCTCCAGCTATTGTGCGTTTTTCTGCCAGTTGATAATCTTTAGTCCGTTCATTTTTTTGATATCCAGGACATGAAGGTTTTAAGCGCTATACAGCCTACGATTCGCAAGGATTTTGTGGCTATTGGCAATGAAAGCATTATATGGAATGGGCTTCAAAAGAGGGCGTGGGGATTGTATTCGGATTCGATCTCGATGTTTCAACCGAAGGCGTCACCATCGTTTCATCATTCTACTCAAATGAGCGTCAATAGCCATCAGCACAATAACTTGGTTGAGGTTGACATGATTACACCTGTTCCTTGCTCAATGGAATCGATCAGCAAAATGTTGTGGAAGGAGCTGAACAGCGTTCGTCAATACCCGGACAAGTGGTATCAAACTGTACGTGTAGTGAGGTGTAGTTAAATGCCCGTCTTCTGCGTCTCATTTGGCGTATGATACAGGTACCGGGGACGCAGCCGGAGACAGCAGAGAAGAAATATACCATGTTGGTACGGAATCAATCGCAAATGCTGGAGCTGACTGGGATGCAGTTTGGTTGCCGATTTGATGAGCCTACTCGTACCGTGTTTGTTGCGGCTGATACGATGCTAATCGGGACAATAGGGCTCCAGTTCTGGAATAATTACTGGATTGTGGTGTCGCCTTCATCGATCGACCCAGTAAATTCATCCGTTGTCAGTATGTGTGTGCGGTTATCGGCGCATACGAAGGAAGAATTTTCTGAGGATATCACATTTGTCAAGGACATGGTTCTAACCAATCTTTGCTCTCGATTCCGTCAGTTCTCGCAGTTCCTTCAAAACTGGTTAGTCGAAGAAGCGGAGCGAATGCGACAATAGAACTTCTGATTTTATAATGCCAGAATCCAACTCAAGATCTCATCATTTTAAACGCAGTTCATGTTATGAAGTCAGTTAACAACAAATCCCAATGCGTGGTTTTGATGCTTCGAGCTTGTTGTTTGCTAGACTACCACCCTAGTACTACGTACTGTAGTAGTAAGAATGTTATAGATTGCTTTATTCCCTACGGAGTGCAGTCTTACCGACGCCTGACACAGCTTCGGAACCGAGGCTGTTAGTCCCTTCGGTCGTAGTGGAAGACTTCCAGACGGTGTCGGCGCTGTAGTTGCCAAGCAGTTGGGAGCAGTTCGTCATCTTAACGGGCGTGGATACTAGCTCCGACTCGAAAGCGGTGCCATCCGTCTTCGGGGCGTTCACCTCGAATTCCTGGTTTTCTAGGTAGCAGCACACGAAGTCGTGGAAGTGGTTGTAGGCGACAATTCGCTCTTCCGTCGTCATCTTAGCCGTACGCTTGAACGTACCGAAGATAAGCTGACGAACTTGCTCGGGCGAGCTCAGACACAGGTCGCGGGAAGAAAACACTGGGCGGTACTCAGGAGGAATTGGGCACGACTCCAAAGGTTGAATGATATCGACAGTAAGCACAGTGCTATCAGTACTGGAATTGCCACCGTTGGCCAGTTCGCCGGCCGTGTTCACAATCGATGTGACGAGGGGTGTGACGATGTAGATCGGGTCGTCGATAGCGTGGATGAACATTAGTACAGACAGGAGAACGTTGGAAATAACGTTGCTCATGGTACCAAAGATGGCTTCAACACCAGCCATCAGGCCACCGATCACCGCGAACCCACCACCGATCATCAGTACGGTCTCAGCGGTGAACTCGGACGGGTGGTGCGTAATATGAAGAAGCAAACCACCGCCCATGTTCTCGGCCGTCTCCTTCGGGTCCTCCTTCATCAGTCCCCATAGTGCCTTGATGTTCGTCCCGAACTCCTTGAAAAAGTTGGCAACCTGCCTGGCTCCAACGAGAGGGTTGCGAATAGTGTTGATGATCCACTCAATCGCGTCCGCGAGAGTCTGGGCCATGGCAATGACAGTGTCAGCTGTGTAGTCGAGGAAACCCGTGGACGCGTTCTTGATCCTCTCCTTTAGCGGCAGGTTCTTGTTCATTTCCTTCTTCTGCTTGCGTTCGATCTTGAAGTAGTCCCACAGGGTGTTGTTGGGGTGGCTCAGCAAGTAAGCAGACATAGCAGCATCAGCAGCATTGGCCTTGAGCTCATCATCAGAGAGGTCTTCTTGCTCTTCGGTGAAGTCGACGACAACGGGGCAGACATTGTAAACGTCGCCCGTGCTGCCACTGGAAGAGGAAACGATGAGCGAAGTGCCGTTGGTCGAGTTCGAGGGGCTCTGCGCAGCGCAGACGCAGGCCAGAAGGACGAGGAGGAGGGTGGAGTGCCACATGAGACCGAAGAGGTAAAAGTAGTTATGAGATGAAGAAGTCGAGGCGGAAAGCTACGGCTCCAACCAATCGAGGGACATCCTACGCGAAAGTGCTCGTCGGAGAAGGACATCGACATCAAGCAAATCTGACAGGCATGCCTGATCGCAGGTTGCATCTGTCATAAAGGAAGCTCTTAGTCCACCTACATGTACATGCACTGCAATGTACTGTACCGATACGAACATAGGTACACATGTATATGTACAGTACCCAATCCAGTGTCGATTTACGTGTGGGTTGAAGAGGGCAGATGTGTAAAACTGAACTACAGGACCAGATTGAAAAAGTATGTTGGTCATGGGGAAAAGCACGTACAGTGGTATCCCTCGCTTTCATGAAAAGTATATCATATATGAACTCAAAGGAAAATAATGTTCTGGTACCATTTAACTAATTATTCTTCAATTTGGGGTATATTGGATATAACCGTTTATAATAGGTAAAGTGCAGCGAATTCGTAGGGGTACCTGTAAGATACTACTGTGTTCCGATCTCAATTTGATCTTGAGCGTTCTCATTGGAGCGGAGCACCACGCCTTTGGGGCATGATCGGAGTGACTCAGTGGCCCTCAGGCTGCACTTGCACGCGCCGATTAGAAGGTCGCAGGCCCTGCAGACGCCCAAACAGAAAAATGCAATGGGGTGTTGGAACCTTCCTACCTAGCGACACCACCACCGGCGCAAGAACCGGCTCGTGGGGCATTAGCTGATCGTGAACCGTCTCGCTGTAGCGGGTGTCGTCCCATAGTCATTTAGTGGCGGCAGCTTCCCTGCAACAAATTTGTCATAAAGTCCCAGAAACAAAAAGCTAGGTGAGATCATCCACTGGGGGACATCTACAGTGTCACACATTTATAATAATTAATATTAATAATAATAATAGTACATATAATACATCTATCTACACAAAAGTGAGACTCTCACTGAAAACGGTTCTCGTGCTTCAGTGTAATCGCTAGATATATGTACTTACGGACATTGCGGCAAGCAACCAGTACAAAAATCATGCAGGAACAACCCCGAAAGCTGAGCTTTGAACCATACATTGTAATTAGAAGAGTTACGGTAGTTGATTTGGAAGACTCTTCGTTGTCAGAAGTCTTGTTCAAAGCTCAGCACGAAGGTCAGCGATGCCGTGAACAGCAGCGACATGGCGCTGACGACTGCCAAAATCGAGTCGGCGAAAAAGTTCATGATTCACGTGTATCATCGAAGCAAGTCAAGTGCATTTGATTTCGAGACGGTTCGCGACCAGGTACAGGTAATGCGATTCCGACGGCGACAAGTGTATTCCCACGCTTGTCGCCGAGAAACTTCACCACTCATAGCCGAATACCTTGTTCCCGATGCCAGGGAGAAACGTACATCGCGGTTGTGCCCGCTCCGGCGTGGTGCCTTGCTCCAATGAAATCACCGAAGCTGCATGCAGCAGCCGCACCAACGCACTAGCCGGATCGCCGATCGGAACGTTAGTGCATTTCTGCTGCTCACTGGTCCTTTTGTGTGAAGCGATCGTACAGTTTAGTCAAGCGCTAATTAATCACCCGAAGGTCGCCATTGCACGTTCACCTTCAATGTAGTGGGTGCAACCTTCATCAGCCAGCTGAGATTCGTCCAGCCAGCCATTCATGTCCATCGTGGTGTGTCTTCTGTTGCTTCACACACCGATCAAGTGAATCGTGGTTTTGACCCTTTAAACGGTACATGTTAGTGATGTAGGAGTCAAGCCACTTCGGCAGATTTCCATTTACAAAATTTCCTTCAACTGCACAAGTCCAGTTCCTTTCTATCGGAGCGATGGTTCAAACGGGTCACGCTGTCGCCGTCGCTTTTGCGCTCAATATCGCTGCCGGAGCTGCTACGATTCTAGGCGGCATGGTCGTCTTTAGCAAGCGTCTCGTATACCTGGCCAATCCGGTCAGTTTGGCAGTCGCGCTCAGCATTTCGTCTGGTGTGATGATGTTCATCTCACTGGTGGAAATTTTCGGCGAGTCGGTGCACTTGCTCACGGAGGGTCTACGTACTGAAAGCATGACGGAGGAGACGGCTACTGGTCACGGCTGGCTCGGAGCAACGGGCTGCTTCGCTGTTGGCATCGCTCTTATCTACATCATCGACGTCATTGTGCACAAGATCTCGCCTGAACACGAGATGACTGAGATCGAAAACCTCGAAGATGTCCGCGAATCCATTCGTCACTTTGAAAGCAGCAAAATGGCTAATAACAAGACCTCAACACCGTGTTTGGAGGCTGGCCCATCAACATGCGTTGAGCCGACGACTCAGTACATCAAGATGGACGAAAACGCCAAGCGTGCTCTGCAGCGCATGGGTGTGCTTAGTGCGCTTGCGATTGGAATCCACAACTTGCCGGAAGGCATTGCCACCTACGTGGGCGCCATCCAGAATTCCTCGGTCGGGTTCTCGCTCGCAGTTGGCATTGGTCTCCACAACATCCCCGAAGGCATTGCTGTCGCTGCCCCTATTTACTTTGCGACCGGTTCGCGCTGGCGTGGAATTATGTGGTGCGCGATCTCAGCGGGCGCTGAACCGATTGGTGGACTCATTGCTTGGTTGGCCATTGGTGATGGTATGGATCCGGTCTCAGAGGGCATCCTCTTCGGTATTGTCTGCGGTATCATGGTGTGTATTTGCGTGAAGGAGCTGATCCCAACATCGTACAAGTTTGCCAAGGAGAAGACTTACATTGTCTCAGTGGGCATGTTTGCTGGTATGTTCATCATGGTTGCCAGTCTTACATTGTTCGGTTATGCCGGAGTGTAACACTTCACGGTGTAGCCGTGGGAAGTCGAGTTCTGAGCGTGGGTTAATAGGTATAAACTCGACTTCAAACATTAATACATGTACGCCGATCTTCAACGCTGTGTGAACTCACCTTAAATCCTCTGAGAACGTCATCTTACTTGGCAGCGAGAAAAAAAAAACGAATGGCGGAGTTGAAAGCGGCACACCGTATTAAGTCCTCGTTGTCTGAGCATTATCCTTTTCTATGAGAAAACACTATTAGTGTTTCTCAAGGTTCGCAGGTATCTGCATGAATGTACAACTGGCCAATCAGAGGATACCTCCAGAATGCCCGCAAAGACTACTTTTGCCTTTGTCAAGGATAGCACCTTCCAATAGTGGCATCAGGTTCTAAGTGAAGAGAATGGCTACATCGAATATTCGAGAGACCTCTCTAAAGAGATAGAATCCAGTTCTCTCTTGAGCTTAGTATCCATATAGTGAAATGCAGTCCACTGCCAGACTAGCGGTTGCCAGCAGCAGAACTCTGCTGCATGGCCTCTTAAGTTAATCTCACTTCCTCTTTTTCTCCTCGAACACACTCTCTACTCTCTTCCTACGTCAACGTCACGGCCCTAACACTCAGAGGTTATGAGCCCAAGCCAAGCCTCAAGCGACGAATTCCCACGCCTCACCGGAGCCGACAATTTTGACGTCTGGAAAACCCGTGTGCGCGTCGCCCTCGATGGCAAGCACCTACTTGGCTTCGTGAAGACCAAGGACCACAATGGAGTCTCCGACGATGAAGATAAGGAGTGCGAGGAGAGTGAAGCGAGCGATATGTCCGACGTCGAAGATGAACCGACGCTAAATGCCAAGCCTGCAAAAGAGCAAGATCCGCCCGAAGTCGACTACGACGACAGCGACGAAGAGCTCAAGCCTCCATCGGACTCTGGCTCTGAAGTCTCTGGCAAAGGAGTCAACCCGACCCCAAAACGCCAAGATCTTCCCAAGATCCGTCCGTTTAACCAGCGCGACACCAAGCGCGAAGCGAAGGCACTGAAGCCCAAAGCCCTGAGCGCTCGCGAGCTGCGCCGACTAGAAGCGAAGACGAAGGCTTTCTTGATCAAAACCATGGACAACACGCACGTCCGGTTGGTGAAAGATCTCGAGACCTCCTTCGAGATTTTTCAGGCCATCTGCGAGAAGTACGAAGGTGTTAGCTCTCACGGCGACCCCTACTTCATTCAAGGATACCTCATGAAAATCAAATACGAGGAAGGCAGTGACCTGACGGACTTCTTTATCAAGCTCGAACAAGCGATGGATGCCGCTTCGAGTGCCACCGAGTCGGTGATGACGGATGGACAGAAGTCTCTTTACCTGTTCCATGCTATGCCGGAGACGTGGAAGCACGATCTCAACGTTTGGAAGGGCCGACGGAAGTATATCCCGTACAATGAGCTCAAGGTCAGCATTGAGGCCAAGGTACGCGAAATTCAAGCTCAACAGCACTACACCATGACTCAGGGCACTCCTGAAAGCAAAGCGACAAAGGCCGAGAAAGCTCTCGCAGCCTCCGCTGTATCAACAGCGCTGAGTGCTCAGGCGGATACTACGTGCTCATACTGCAGCCGCCCTCGCCATACCATTCGGCTCTGCCGTACGCTGCAGAGAGATCTCCGTGAAGGCAACGTAAAAGCGGGTACTATCCTGCCTGCAAACTTCGCCTTCCGGGGAGGCGACAACAAGCGCGAGCACCCGTACCGCAACAAACACGGAGAAAGAGGTCGCAGCCGTAGCAACGGTAATGGCAATAGCTACCGAAGCCGCCAAGAACGAGGTAATTCTCGTAAGGACCGACCCAGCGATGATAACCGCAAGAAGTTCACGCAAGAGCGCCGTGAAAGCGGTATGATAGCTGTGACCGTGAATACCTCCATGCCAATAAGCCTGGCAGCCCAAGCAACCGTGAGTCCCGAGCCGTCGTGGACAATTGACTCTGGATGTACGCGCCACGTGACGCACGAAGCCCAGTGGTTCACGACAATGGCCGCGACAAGGGGCAGCATCACGGTCGGTGGGAAGAACACGATCCCCATCGAGGGAACTGGTCAAGTTGAAATGGAAGTCACTGACTCCAAGGGCAAGAAGAAGACACTTATCCTTCATGACGTTCTTTTCGCACCTCAGCTGAAATTCAGTCTGTTCTCGGTGCCGGCCGCTGTGAAGCACGACTTCCGCTTCAGTTTCGATCGTAAGAAATGCGCCGTTCAAACCGATGCCCGATTTAAGATCAAGGCGATGATGGCAAACCACGCCGATCTTTACCAGTTCCAAGCCACACCGGCAGTGAAGGCCAAAGTTCTCATTGCAAAGTCAGGTAAGCAAAGCTCCATGATGCTTTTGCACAAAAGACTCGGTCATCCTAACGTACGCATTTTGCACAATTTACCTAGGAACCAAACCATAACTGGACTCGATGAAGAAGCCGTAAATCCACGTGCTCAGTTCTTCTGCACTGCTTGCACACTAGCAAAGTCACACCGCTCACCCTTTAATTCTAATAGAATTGTGGAACGTGCTCAATACCCTTTGGAAAAGGTTCATACCGATATTGGTGGTCCCTTACCTGTACCCAGTCTAACTGGATGCCGATACTTTCTTATCTTTATCGACGACTTTTCACGCTACATGTTCACCTATCCGATAAAGAGTCGTAGCCAAGTCTATGAGTGCTATGAAGACTTTAGACGAAAAGCGCTCAACATATTTCGCAGAGATGTCAATGTTTTAGAATATCCGCGTCCTAGCGAAGAATCTGACAGTCAGCCCGAGCCTCAAAGCTCCATTGATGAATGGGAGATTCAAGTTCTCCAAGCTGACAATGCGAAAGAATATGAGAAACTTGGTCGAAAGATTTTTCAAAAGTACGGCACACATGCACAATTTACCAATGCATACACACCTCAACAAAATGGAGTGGCAGAACGCCGCATGCGAACCATTATGGAACGAGTTCGCGCCTTACTGCTGGATGGAAATCTGCCAAAACAGCTATGGGCTGAGTGTGTACGACATGTAACTACATTGATAAATATTACTCCCAGTGTGAAGACGGAAGGAACTACTCCGTATGAGCTATGGTATGACCGAAAACCATCCATGGAATACCTTAAAGTGTTCGGATGCAGTGCCTACGTGCATATTACAGAGCAATATCGAGACAAGCTCGACGCACGGGCACGACTCTGTATGTATGTTGGAATACCAGACCATAAGAAAGGTTATCGCCTAATGGACGTCAATACCCATGCGATCATTTACAGTCGTGATGTGATATTCAAAGAGGACGAATTTCCCCGTTTAACTAACCTGACACCACGTGAGCCAGTATCACATCCGCGACCTGAGCAAACGGAAATTCTTGCGCCTCCACCTGCAACGACAACTACTGCAGCGCTGCCAATACTGCCCCCACTCAGGGAGGCTCTTAAACGCTCACACTTTAGCTTTAGCGCGGAGACGCCAAATGAAGTTTTTACTCCTACGAATAAGAAACCCCGTTTTGATCTAACTGACACGGAAGTAACCCTCGATGAAGAGGACGATTTACAGGAGCGAGAGCAGCGCAAGACGTTACTGTACACATTACTAGCCATTCGGTATGTGACAGAGCCCACCAGATATCGAGCAGCAATGAAGTCTACTCACGCTAATCGGTGGCACAAAGCAGCCAAAGCGGAATATAACTCCCTCATGGAAAATAACACTTGGGTGTTGGTTCCTCCTCCAAAAGGACGAACGATATTGACAAGCCGATGGGTATTTGTTGTAAAATATACCGGCACAGGTGAAATTGACCGCTTCAAAGCGCGTTTAGTGATCAAAGGTTTCCTCCAGGAATATGGCATTGACTACAATGAGATTTTCTCTCTGTTAGCAGGATGCAGGTACTCAGACTTCTTCTCACGATCGCAGCATTGCTCGATCTCGAAATCCACCAAATGGATGTTAAGACGGCTTTCCTTAACGGATATCTTGAAGAAGGGATCTACATGGCTCAACCAGAAGGTTTTACAATACCTGGCAAGGGGCACCTAGTGTGCAAACTCCTAAAGAGTCTATACGGGTTAAAACAAGCTCCCCGTGTGTGGTACCAAACATTATCTGTATTTCTTGAAAGTCTTGGGTTTCAAAAACTCATCAAAGACAGTTGTGTATTCAAATGCACCGTTAACAATGCCACCTGCTACATTGCGGTATACGTAGATGACCTCTTGATCATTGCACCTACCCCAGCACTCGTGCGTGAGCTGAAATCAGCCCTGAAAAAGAGATTCTCCATGACAGATTTAGGGGAGGTGAAGTACGTACTCGGCTGGTCCATTCAGCGTGACCGTAAGAACCGAACGATATTTATCCACCAACACAAGTACGCTACGAAGGTTCTTGACCGCTTCAGCGACTACATTCCGTACCCTATTGCAACCCCAGCAGAACGGAACGTTAAACTCTCCATTCGCAGTCAACCTAGCAGTGAAGTAGAGAAAGATGCGATGAAAAACATACCGTATCGAGAAGCCGTTGGCAGTATCATGTATCTTATGGTAGGTACTCGACCCGACATGGCATTCTACGTGCGTGAGGTCAGCCAATTCCTAGCTAATCCAGGAATGGAACACTGGAAAGCGGTAGTCAGAGGACTCAAGTATCTATCGGGAACGAAAGACTACGGTCTTCGCCTTGGTGGATCGCTCGATGTCACTTCAGATAACCTAGCCGATAGCCTGGTAGCTTACAGCGACTCTGACTATGCCAATTGTCCCGACACGAGACGCTCCGTCGGTGGATATGTGACTATGCTAGCAAGC
>BSXT01000376.1:0-32868 GCA_030267785.1 Phytophthora fragariaefolia | reverse complement strand
GCCGCTCGGAGTGCTTACCGCCGTGAGAGGTATATCGCTCTCACGCATCAGGATCTGATAGAATCCATCTCTCAGACCAAGAGCACTGAAGATAGTGCTCAAAGCCACCGAATCGATGATCACATCTTTTCGTGGTATCGGCGTCTGCGCCGGTACCGTCGCATCGTTCAGCTTGTTATAAGCATGAACGATGCGCCACCCGCCCTGTGCCTTCTTGACACAGAACGTGGGCGCGCTGGGCGGGGACTTTAATTCCCGCACCTGTCCAGTTTTGTGACGACTCTCGAAGAAGTCGTCGATTGCCTTCACTTGCTCTCGCGGCAGTGGCCACTGCCGCGTCACGCAGTACTTCGTTCTCGGCACGAGATTAATCTCGTGCGGATCACCCTTGGCCTCGGCAACCCCGCAGGAATGTCGTCCGGGAGTACATCCTTGAACTCGCGCAGGACCTCGTAGAGGGGACTCGACTTGAGAGAGTCCCAGCTCTGCTCGTCGAAGCGTTCTTTCTTCGACTTGGCGCTGAGGGCGTCAGCGCCCTCAGTGACGAGCTGCTTCAGTTCTTCCGCTTCATTTTTCATCCTCTCGACGTCCGAGAGGATGCAGATCTGCTCGATGCGTCCATCGTGCAGGTCGCGGGCGAAACGCTTCCAGCTCATAGCTGGAAGTGAAGTCAACTCCGACGCTAGCGTCGGAGGGCTCTCAAGCGCCATCTTCCGATACTGGAGACCAGTATCCGTACGCAAGTCTCGGTCCCTGACCGAGACTTGCGCAGTTTGGCGCGCTTGCGCCGTTCCCTTCTCGTGCGGAACCCCGTTCCGCGCGTCTTGTTTTGTTCAGGCCCGGCCGTGGACAAATCTTTCTTTTGATCGCCGGCGGGGTCTCCCCGCGGGCGCACACAATCAAGCCCGGCTTGATTGTGTATCGCTTCGTCGTGCAGCCCGGTTGCGCGCGAGCACGCAAGCATTTCCGGTGCGGGACGTTTGCAACCGTCCGCACTGCTTGCAGCGTCGGCTCCCGGAGCCCACGCGCCTCCTCTTCCTCGACGCCTAACGGCGGAGCGTCCTTTGATGTTAGGACCAATCGCATCAGCTCCCGGAGCTGACGCGCCCAGATCACTGCCTTCAGTGACTGGCCACTCTTGTTCAACTTGTGTGTCGACAACTGTCGACACAACCGCGTCACCCTTGACGCTTCGTGAGCCACTCAAATCCGATCGGATCTGAGTCTCCTGATTCGGCTCACACTTTTCTCTGACGACTCTCTCAGCCGTCAGTGTTCGCACGGAAAGATCGGAAGCAGCCGCGTCTCGCGCTGCCTCTGCTGGGGGGTCGTATGCACCGCGAGGTGCATGTGCTGCGCCGACAGGGCCATCGCTCTCTGTCGCGCCGCTACTCCTGAAGCGCACGATCGTGCGCTTCGCCCAGTCGATCACTGGGTCATGCCGTGCAAACCACGGCATGCCCAGTACCATATCAAACTTATCGTCTAAGTCCAGCACGATAAGTTCGTCCACGAACTTCTTCTCTTCATACGAGAAGCGTGCGCGTACGACACGCTTCTCGGTTCTAACAACGACACCCGTTGCTAGCCTTACTTCCAATAGACTTCGAGGTAGTTCCACTTCCTCGAAGTCAAGTCTTGCTAGACTCTGCAGTCGAACAAAGTTGTTCGACGCACCACAGTCTACCAGTGCACGAAGAGAGCTTTCTCTCTTCGAGTTAACCTTCACGGTGACAAGGTTTGGCTTGACATCTTTCTTCTTGCAGTGAGAGTGACTCTCACTGGGGCAGCAGTCTTTGATACAGCGTGTCCGATATCGACACGCTCGCCTGCATCACCAGCAGGGGGCCCCGCGCCTGCTGGTTGCCTTAGTTTTTTTACTGCCCGTGGCGATACCCGGTATCGTCACGGCCCTTGGCCGCGTGCACAGACGCTGTGCACTCACGGGCATAGTGACCGTTGTTTCCGCATCGGAAACAACGCACATTCGTTGATCCACGACGCTGCTGGGGTCCAGCAGTCGTCGCACTCGAGAGGTCCATCGGTTCGGGACCTCGCGTCGGCTTCACCACCGGCCGCGGTATCGGCCGTGGGACGTTCGCATGCAGTTTAGCCTGACGCAGGATAAACGCTTCTTGCATGGCGAGCGTGATCGCCGCTTCGAGAGTACCTGGGTACTCTCGGAAGAGATAGGTCTTTACAGGCCCATCTCTAAGTCCCTTCATGAACGTGACGACCTTTGTCGCCTCGTCCATCGGATTGGTCACGATGTTCGAGACCAAGTACCGTGCTCTTTGAGCGTAAGCATGCACGTCATGCTTACTTTGTTGCAGATCGAGGTACTCAGCCCTCGATCTAAATTCATTTTGCGGGGCTCAAATGCTTGTCTGAGCTCCTGCTTGAATACTGCGTACGTGCTAAAGCACGTAGGATCAGTGAGTCGGCATCCATACGCCCAACTCCTTGCTCGTCCACCAAGGCATGACATGGCGAACGCAACCTTCGACAGCGGGTCGACGATACGTCGAGCCGTTATGGCAGTGTCGACTTCGACAAGTCAACAGAGGAGAGGCTCGCCCTCTCTTCCAACGTAGCTCTTCACGTGGAGTTTCAACGACTCCACGCGCGGTGTGGACAGGGTCGACACCGTAGCGCGAGCAGCGATCTCGCGCTGTTCCTTCATGATGAACCCCAGAGCAACTCCGTGTTGCTCTGTCGGCGATAGCGTACGCAACATCGTCGCTACCGCAGCTTCTCCAATGACTGTTGACAGTCGTTGGAGCGTCTCCCACTCTGAATCCGCCAGGTGGGGACAGTCTTCGCGTGCAACATGCGTTGCAGCCGCGTTCGGGCTACCAGTGGACATGTTCGTGTCCACAGGCAGGTTCTCAGCCCCGCGTTCGTATTCCATACGAACGTGTTGGTAGTCGGTCGTAGGACGGACTACAAAGTGCTACCAGGTGTAGTGGGCTTACTTAGCTCACTACTTTAGCTTACACGTGTGCGCGACGTGTAGGAGGAAGCGTAGGTTTATTTATATTAGATTAAGTATACTTAATCTTGTATGTATAGTTAAACTAAATAAAGAAGTATTAATGACCCTTTTTGGTAGAAATGAGAACTGAATTTGAATGTTAACTGTGGCCTTGCCTCCTACAACTGATATCTATAAAGAGAGGATCTACCAACGAGTGGTTGGCAGAATCTCTGTCTTAATGCATGCTCCTTATTGGCAGGTATCTGTTGCTTTCTGCCAATAGTAGTTCTTCCTACTATGCTTGGTGGCCACACTGCTTGTGGCCCACCCGAATGTATCCATTAGTGCGTGTTGCACTAATGTGGAGGTTGTCCGAATGTGTAGCCCCGCTACATCGCAACTTCCATACGTACTATCAAAAGTCACGCAATTCGGACACCTCTCAGGCCTTCACGTTCAACCCCTTAAAAGCAAGTTCATCTTCTTGCACAAGGGGCCTCAGAACACAACCTTCCACGGGATCCCAGTTCTAGCGCAAGGGGCCACGACGAGATACCTCGGGCACCAAATAGGCTCGGCAACCTGGTCGACACTAATTGGGAGGACCGGAAACGGAAACTAAAGCGGAGACTAGCCACAGCGGAGTGAGTCGCACTCAGCATTGCAGATAGAGTGGAGCTCCTGAACGCGGTGTTCATGCCATCGCTCCTGTTCACTGCAAGTGCATTCCAGCCATCACCTGAACTGGTGAAGGAGCTGACAAAAATGCAAAAACACTTCCTGTGGAAGGGGTGTGTCAGCACAGATACATGCAGGCACAACCTAGCAGCGTGCCTAGTACATCTACCAAAGCCAGCAGGGGGATTAGGGCTCGTCTCCATAACGGTGGCGCTCAAGCGCCAAAGGATCAAACACAGGTTGTTATGGCTCCTAAGCCCAGCGGACAAGCACAAGAAAGCGTGGCAAATCTGGCTGGGGATTTCACTCAAACGAAGTAAATGGCAAGAACCACGGGTGACCCCGAAAACGCCCCACAGACGCCCGCCGCCAGAGGGTGGGCATAGCCAGCAGCAGCTCTTTCATACAGACGTAGGCAATTGGTTAGCGCCAACCCAGGCAGAAGAGAAAGAACGACAACAACGGCTACAATCCTACTGGACCCACATATCCCCACGGGTAACATCATGGATAGAGCATGAAGACGAGTGGGCGGCGCGACTCGCTATCATTCTCCCGGACGACTTCAGGAATCCTATGGATCCTCCGCCCCTTCACATCCAACAGGCTTGGCACACGTGGGCATGGGCAGACAACCCATGGGTCCCGGACATCAATAAGCCTACTGTGGCTCGGCGTACGTACCATCGGATAGCGGTAACGGCAATGCAACAATTAGCTGTCAGCAAAGACTTCTCGTGCGCATACACGGTGAGGATCCCGAAGGCGACACCTAATGGACGGCTACACCGGGTCGTCACTCTGGCCCGCTGGGCGGTTGCAATTCTGTATGCGGCACCCAGCCCAACTGCTCTAACAACCGGAAATCCCCAAGGCCTGGTCCAGCTTTGCCACGGCAGCTTGATGGAGGGTATCTACAGCTGGCACGTCTCCACACCGGAAATAATCCTGGCAGTACCCACAACAACACGCCACCAGAACAACCGCCCATACGCCTCCTACAAGACGCGAACCAAATCAACTGGATAATCAGTCCTGAGGATGTCCACAGAGCGGAAGCGTTACCGCTCAAGGAATACTCAGAGCGGGAAGGGGTGGTGTTTCACTATCATCCCAGTATACACAGTGTGCCATGGCAGGTTGCGGACGAAGTCCGCAACAAATATGTCTACACAACACTCAAGAAACAACCATTTCGGAAAGTCCGGTCGGAACAAGGGGTGGGGCTTGCCAAACTCATACAACGCGTCCAACTCGGAACAACTGCGGACGACTGGGAATGGGGGCTACAGTCACAACGGCCAAAAGCAATATGGACAAAAACAACATGCTGACCAACTTCCAAGTGTGGGTCTGGTACAGACTAACATATACCACGCGTTGGAAGAGAGGGCGAGTCTCTCCTCCGTTGACGCGTCGAAGTCGACACTGCCATCACGGCTCAGTCTTCACTATGCTGGAGAAAGATACCCGGCAGACTGTCCATACGCGAACGACTCCACCGGCAACCGCGAAACCAACAGACATATATTTTGGGATTGCCCAAGGGCGCAGCGCGTCTGGACGAACATAGTTTAGCATTGGACGGGCTATGAAGTCACTCACGATACCATGGCTCAACTCCAAGGATTCATCAGTGCCCGAACGGCGCCGCCAATCCCAGCCACGGTTCAAGAGCGGTTCCGCCAGGTACTGGGGCAATGGACCGCAGTACTCCAGGAACAGTATAAAGAGGTGTGGTGGGTAGCCTGCACGGTCATAGTCGGGCTCTCCAGTAAAACAAGCCCACTGTTTAGAACGTTTCAAATTTAGAAATGACAAGGAAATGTTTATTCATTTTATTCATTTCTGATGGTAGCCCGACAGAACGCATACCAATCCTTCACCGCCAACGCTATCAATTAGCCCCACCTCCATGCACCAGAGAACGGAAATGTGGGCTTATCTTGCGCAACTCACCCTCACACAAAGTGTACCCAAATCTAAAGTCTTTACGTTTCCTTGTCATTTCTAAATTTGAAACGTTCTAAACAGTGGGCTTGTTTTACCGGAGAGCCCTTCGAAGTATCTTAAAACGGTAATCAAAGTTAATGCCGATATCAAAGTGATTATCAAAGTCAAATGACATGGTTCAAGTTTGCTAGATTGAATGGTAGAATATTAACATTCAAAAAGATCGGTGCTTGAGCAATGTAGAACGATACTTCCCACATTTTAGACCAAGTGAGTTTTATCAGCTGATTCTTCGTGACTATCGTGGTGGTGTGGCGGATTTGTCGAGCTCAGCTCCAGGATCAAGAACCCCGCCATTACCAACGTTGAGCCAGCAATGCATTGCCATGTGAATGATGTGCTGTGCATTAACGTATCCATGACGCCCGACAGCGGAATCGTGAGCATGAATCCGACACTTGTCTCCAACGGTGATGTCCAGCATACAGCAAACGTCAGGAATACGAAATTCGTAGCAAACATCACAATGGCGATCGTCAACATGAGGTTACCCTCAGCCGTCGGCGGAAATCCGATCGGCTCGTACAGCGAAGAGAATGGACTGTGCGCGAAGAAAATGGTGCCTACGAGCCACACTGGTATGGTGAACATCCCACTCATACCCATCATGATCATGAGCGTCGACGTGTCGTTAATTTCAGCACCAGCAGTTAATGCCACAGACACTCCATAACCAGCGTTTAAGATGGCGGAGGTCACCATCATGAGCCCTCCGACCACGCTGGGGTTTCCTATCCCCCTCGCGTCATCGCCACCTTGATATAGCACGACCATTATCACGCCTCCAAATGCCAGCAGCACGCCGAATAGTTTTTTTACCGACACTTTCTCGTGCAGCAGGCAAATGGAGAAGCAGTACACGAAGAGCGGAGAGCTGTTGAAAATGGCGGCGCCTGCAGCTACCGTCAAGTTCTGAAATGATGCAAACCAAAAGTAGTCGGCAACGAGATAGAAGACGCCAAGGAATGCCGACAAACGCAGGAGCTTTCGAAGTGGAACGACGGAGTGGCGTTGCAGCACAGTGACGATGTTGAATGCAGCGTGTCGGTCTTCGGTTATGCCGCAAACGCGGTAATAAACAAAGATCAGCGGCAGCATCAAGACCTACAAGTGAGTCATATTAATTGTTAAATAGCCGCAATTTACCTCACGATGAAATCGAAAATGAAATCGAGCCATGGTGATACATTCACGTATGAAGAGTTGTTGGCATTGCGTATGCCAGGTCGACTTACCGGTGCAGCATGGCTGAAGCACATGACGAAGAAAGGTTTCTTGAAGTCGATAACCGTCTGCAGGGTCACAGAAAAAGACACGTAACGTAAAGGTAACTTGAGCAGGAGGTTGAACCAAGTACCTGGAGGTGTTGCACAGCTTCAGCCTGGAAGACGTTTGTCCAGATAACGACTGCAGACAACAGCAGGCAGCGTTACTGCGCGTAGCATAGATCTCGCGATGCACACCCTTTCCGTTTTGCGTACCAAACAGAGCCATCAACCCCACGTGTTTGGTGTGGAAGTAGTGCTTGGTCTCCTTCTCCAGCTCCGCGTCTTCCCCGCCAAGCAGCTTGGTGTGCTCGTTGGGCGCGGGTTTGGTCACAGGCACCACCCCACTCCTGCGAGCGGCTCTAACTGGGGCGTGAATGCTGGCATCGCCTTCTTCCCAGTGAGCGGCCGCGACGCCTCGAGGGCTTTGGTGTGCGTCCATTGCGTCGGCCCGAGCAACTTGCACAGTGATCTCACCGCGATGACGCATCCTGAATTATTTATTAATCTCGCGCTCATCGCCAGCAGTTCAACCACGCGATTATGGGTTGCCCCCCCGTCTATAGCTGCTCGCTCCATGATCCCCGACTCGTTTATGAGCGCCACGACAGACGCCGTGAGCCTTCCGGCAGTCGGCAGTCAGGGCTGCCACACCCCAGGCAGGCTCCATCCACTCGTCAGTCAGCTGAGCTGGACTCGCCATCGTTAATGACGAGGAGCGCACGACTGCACTAGAACCGACTGGGCTCGCCATCATATTAAAGATCGACTGCACGGGAACAACCAGCGTCCACCAACTTCAACTGCCTGTACGGGGTATAGTACATGTATACATGCCTGCTGTATACAGGACTGTCAGTCTCTTGTGCACCAGTCGTGCCGACATGGCTTCAACGTGCTCACACGTCGCAGCTTTTCGTGTGCGCCACACCACCGATCCTGAACGTATCCAGCCTTTGGATCATCCGGAGGCTGTTCCTGCCGATTAGAGGCCCCTCCCCCCCCTTCCCCATGGCGACGGTGCGCACGACGGCGCCGCGCGACGCGGAGCCCGCGGGCGGCGGCAACAAGCGCAAGCGCAAGCGCGTGGGCCAGGCGAAGGAGGCGCGCGAAGCGGCGCCGCGCGCGGACGCGCGCGTGGACGCGCAGCTGCAGACGCTCGAGCACTGGCACCGCGCGCTGAGCGTGGACATGCGCGAGCTGCGGCGCGAGGGCGCGCGCGTGCGCGCGGAGCTGGAGAAGGTGGACGACGCGGCGGAGGCCGCCGAGGCGCGCGCCGAGAGCTGCGCGCGCCAGGCGCAGGCCGCGCACGAGCGCGCGCAGGCGGCGGCCGCGCGGCGCGGCGCCGAGCTGGAGCGCGTGGCCAAGCGCGTGCTGCAGCTGGAGAAGCGGCTGGAGCGCGCGCGCGCGAGCAGCGTGAGCGAGGAGGTGGTGATGGCGCAGCTGGCCGAGCTGCAGGAGCAGTACGAGAACGAGCTGGCTAAGGTGCGCGAGGACCACGACGCGGCGCTGGAGGCGCAGCAGGACGCGCTGCTCCAGCTGCGCGAGGACCGGCGCGGCCGCCGCCAGCTCGACGCGCTGCAGGCGCTGCGGGACGAGAACGGCCGGCTGCAGCAGCGGCTCGAGCAGCTCGCCACCAAGCAGGACGTGCAGGCGCTGCAGCTGCAGCTGCGCGCACTCGAGAGCGACGGCCGCGACGAGCAGGCGCGAGTGCGCGCGGACCTCAACGGCTTGGACGACAGGCTCGGCCAGCTGGACGGCAGGCTCGCGCACGCCGACCGAGGCCTGGCCGACGTGGACAGGAAGGTGGCGGAGCTGGCGGAGATGCCCGCGCCCTCGCCCTCGCCCTCGCGCGCGCCGATGCCGATGCCGCCGCGGGACTTGGTGCGCGTCAAGGACCTGGACGAGATCCACGACGCCCTGCGGCGCACGACGAGAGACTTTGCCGCCGTGGCGGCGGATATGGCGGCGCTCAGCAAGCGCCTGGAAGCGCAGGGCACGCGCCAGGAAACGAGGCTCCAGGAGCTCAACACCCACGTGATGGACGCGCTCGGCCGCGACTCGCGCATGCACGCCACGGAGATCAGCAGGCTCAAGGACGCGTTGTTCGACGCGCAAAGCGCGCACCGCGAGTTCGGACAAAAGGTGCGGCGGCTGGAAGATGAACTGCAGCAAGTGATGACCACGCGGGTGCCGCCGAGATCGCCCCCACGAGACCGCGGAGGGGGCCCTGGCTGGCGCTACGGGCAGAGCCAACCCCCGTTGCTACCGCTGCCACAGCCGCCGCAGCCGCCGCCAGCTTCGGCGTTCCGCAGTCGTAGAGAGAGACCTTCACGCTACGAACCAGCACCGGACTATCGTGACAATGCTGCGCCACGGTATGAGCCGCCACCACAAGACCGCATACGATGGGCTCCTCGGAGAAACAGTCGAAGCCGAAGTCGAAGCCCACCTCGGCGGAGCCCATGGAGTAATGCTACCAACGGTTTACCGCACACTGATTCTCGATCTGTGGCACCCGAGCAAAGAGGCCGTCCATTCCAGCACCCTGACCAGCGAAGCAACGCTCAACATAACTACGGCGGTGGTGCGCCTTCAACGGGAAATGAGGTCACGGAAGTTGATGTCTTGCCGTCTTCTCTGAGCACAGAATCCACCCAAATTTCGCGTGCAGAAAGCAGACCCACAGGTGATGAAGAGCAATCTAATATGCCATCCCGTCGGAGTCGCCAGTCTCGCAGGACTCCGGAAATTATTGTTATTGAAGAAGATGATGACGATGATGATGGAGACAATGCTGAGGATGAAGAAGACGAGGAGGAAGCAGAGGAAGAAGGGGAAGTATCGCCGAGTAGAGCCCCTCCTGACGTAGTTTTGGATGAAGAGGAAGCAACACAACCAGCTGACGCGAACAGGGCTCCTCCACCTGGAAGCGCCAACGCCAGTCATGCAGAGCCAACCGATCTCTTGGAGAAAGAAGCAGACCTACAAACGGGTCTTTTGCTGTACTTTTGCTTGGGCGGGGCCCCTGATCTTGACATCCAATGGACCAATTGCTTTTCACAGTTGAATGCCGACGAATGTGTGGAAATGCCTCGAGTACTGCATTTTCAGCGTCGCTACAGTGTTTTGCAGAATTTCCCAGTGTATTTGACGCAGTGTATTCTTCAAGCAGTCATTTTGAACGACCACAATTCACCCGAAGGTTGTAATCCCGAGACTGCGCAATTAGCTGGTGCACTAAATGCATCCAGCGTCAGTGCCAAGTTTGGTGAAGTGGTAAAAGGTATTCACCAATCGTGGGCCGAAGCACTAATTGAATACTTATCTAAGCAAGCTGGCAGCATGGTGAATTTCACCGCAGAAAATTTTGAGCTGTCAATAAACCCTGCAGTCCTATCCAGTGAAGCTGATAAGGACGATATTATTTACGATTGGAGCCGTCGGCAAGAGTCTGCAATGTGGTTTCTAGCGCAAAAGCTTCATTACGGGTCTATCTTGCCAGCGATGAAGTGTAATGTTGATGCATCTCCGGCAGTGTACTTGTTTATTTTGATGTTTGACGTGCTTACGGTGACAAGCGAGTGCCCCCAGTATGGAACCTTCCGGTTGAATGAATTCGGTGGAAAGTTAATGGCGCATCTCTGGGATCGCACACTGAGGAAGTTGCCGTACGCATTTTTCGCTGACTGGTCGTGGCTTGATGATCAATCAACCAAGGAAAAGCTACCCGCGTTGGCGTTTTGTCACTTGCTGGCGAGCATTCTGCTGTGGAACAGTGCAATTGATCGACACAGTTTGACGAACCGCAACATTTATGCTGATGCAGTGAAGCACATTGTACCGAAGCTTCACGTGGAAGGAAAGCCCGTTTGCAATTCTCTTGATGCCACAGAGTCCACTCCACTTCTGCTTGCCGAGTGCAAGAGCACACAGATTGAGATGTTGGACCTTGACACCAAGTTCGCATCGATGCTCGGGTTGGATGGATTCTTCGAAGTTACAGAAGCAATCCAGAACAACATGCTTTCTGCAACTGCGGCAGCTTGCCCAGCGAGCTCGTAATTTGTATATATCTATGAAGCAATAATTTGATTTTGCATTTACAAGAAAACGTGTTTGACTCACGTAATTTGTCGCAACAAGAAAAACTGTCCTTGCACCAAATGGCTTGGCCGTACACTTGACCTGATCCCTTAAAGTCTCTGTCGAGTTTGTTTGTTCCTTTGAGCCCTCCGTTCATTTCGCCAGCGGCGTTGGCAGCGCCGCACTGGTGACGCACGTTATGGATTTCTAAACTCGGGTTGAATTTGACGGCAACCGTCTCGGAAAGGACAACAGGTACAGTGGTCGACAGTGGCAACATGTGCAGCGCTGAGCGCAGTGGTTGCAGTCTCTGTGAAAAGTACTAAGCGTAGCTCATGGACTCGGTTGCTTTGCGAAAAGGTGGAAACTGAGTTGCTGACGAGACAGCCCCAGTGCGAGCTACACCTACAGGCGAGACAGTCGGTAGCACCCATCTTTCCTTGCATCCTATCACTGGGGCATCATTGGTGTCGGTGCTGAGATAGCAACGTCACCAACGATGACATATATCGAATGTGCACCCGCTAGTGTTTACATGTATTATACTTAAAAGTACGCATAAGTGTTCCAGCTGAATAAAAAAAGACGGATATCCGTCTAAGTGGTCAGCATCAAGCATAGAGTTGGCTGCCGCTCTTATCATATTTTTTTTTATTTTTTGAGCTCTCAATTCTGTTGTCGAGGATTTGCGGTGGCGTCGAGGGTCTGCACTCTCGAAGCGCTCCAGTCAGCGACATACCCTAAGTTTGAAAACTACATTTCGACGAGGGCACACTAAAAACTCTTTGTCGTTACAACGGGAATTGAGACCGAACACTCAAGGCGTCCAAGCTGAAGACCTTTTTGTCTTTCCGTCCACGTACGTGCAACAGTCGTCGGATAATTGTTCGTTGAAGTTGCCTTGCACCCCCTCATGTTAAAGCTCTTCACTGCGACACTATCAACAAAGGCTCCAACCGTGATCTTGCTAGCAGCGAGCGAGCCTGAGTCCACTCTCATTGAGCGCGACGCGCGCGTCGCGTTCGACGTGGCAACCGGCGGATACTCTCCAGCGGTCGTTACTAGCTGAAGGGCTGCCGCGAGTCCGCTCGTCATCATGATCCGGCGGTTGAAGCGTTCTCTGCAGCCTCCTCTACGACTTTTGCCAGCGCATTTTGGCATTCGCCACGGCCAACGAACGCCTCCGGACCAAGATGACTCGAGCCAACGTCGTGGCACCCGCTGCCACCTGGTCAGCTCCGACGGAGACCACCAAGCTGCTGGAGCCAGACGTCGACCTTAAGAAGGAGCGGGCTCAACCAGCCAAACACGCAAGCTTCGTTGCACTCTTTGGTACGACTCAACTTCAACATTGCGTTGAATGTGGTACGGAACTTACACTTTTCCTCTTTTGTCCATCCAGCTCTCATCTGGTCCTGGGTCTTGCAGGCCGAAGCCTCGCAGTCTCTGCAGGTAACGTTGACATCGCGACGGTCACGATGGCGGCTGCGACCTGATACCGCTGCATGTGTTGGGTAGGCTTTCTTTAACAAACCATTTTTTCTCGCTTGCTTCAATCATGCTGCGTCGGTGAGTTCTTTAATCGATTGATTTGTCCCCATGGAGGAAGTCTCACTCGATATCGTCGTCTTCAGGTTGCGCTGCTCCCTCTTGTTTTCTAGTACTACAAGATGTACGGAAGCCCTGAAGACCGCTACACTGGCTATGACATCATCGCTGTACTGAATCGCCACTCAGTGATCCCATTGCCCAAGCTCGCGAGAATTTCAGCTTCGTTAAGTTTTGTGTATCTTGTATCGGATTTCTTTTGGTACGGGGCGCTTGGGGATGTGAGCGTGGCTGCTGGCGTCGCGATCTCCAACTCGTCTCCTCTGTTCGTGTACTGCTTGTCTGCCTGCTTTTTGAACGAACACATTGATTTTAACAAGATACTCGGCGTGATCACGGCTTTCGCGGGAGTCACGCTTGTAGTAATGTTTCAAGATGGCAGTGACTTCGGCACCATCGAAACCACGACTATTATCGCTGGTATTGCAATGATCGTATCGGCGGCACTATATGCTGGCTATCAGGTAGCGATGCGGCTGGCAATCGGCGACGATATCACCGACACCTCCACATTATTGACCATGGCGGGTCTATGTGGCCTCTTCACCTTTCCACCGTGGATTTTGGGCACCGTTCTGCTAGCTGAGAGTCCTTCATCGTGGCTCCACGAGTTGTTTGCTTTCCCTGGTACTACAGAAGGAGTGTTTTTACTAGTCATTAGTGGCCTCCTCACCGTTGTTTTCTGTGCCTTCCTGCCGTTGGCAATCTGCTGGACGTCACCCTTGGAAACCAGTGTCGGCTGCATGCTGACGATTCCGCTATCAGGTTTCATGGATACCGTCATACATCACACGGCTTTCTCGTGGGAGTGCATTGCCGGCTCGGTCTTGGTGATGGGCGGATTTGCAATCCTCGAATGCAGTACCAAGAAGAAAGAGTCCAGACTGCAACAAGAGCCAGAGCTGGAAAAACCTGTCGATTTTTAAACATGGGTTGATATTTCCTGTTGTGTCATGACTCATCACGACCTCGTCAAAAGTGGGAATCGCTGAAACTCCCATGTTTGACCCTAACATGACCAGATTCCGTTTTTCAATGCGTAAATGTGGGTCCGATACAACATGCAGTATATTTAGTGCGGTGCAGATGACTGGGCCTTCAGTGCAGACAGCTCCTGTCACGTTCTTGATAGAACGCTCTGTTGTACACGGCTTGAGTCTTGCTGGCTAAGCTGGAAATTGCGTACTTGTGTACTGAAGCGGTAAATTTAAGACTAAAAGAAGCTCCAGCTTCGTCGTAGGAATGTAGTAGCTATAGCTAACAATAGGAAACTTGCACCATGCGAAGGAGCTTAAGGTTCTGACGTGATATTGACATGAGATGGAGCAAACGTGACGAGCGGCTTGTCGGATTCTTTGATAGCTTGACGGAACTTATTGTTCACCTCGTACTCGCAACGTAGCTCGTCGAACTCGGCAACGATATTGTGCAACGTCGCCTCGTCAAACTTGTGGGTGAGCTGTCCGCGACGTGAATTGATCATCTGGGCAACGACGGGAAGCTCAGAGGAAACTAGCTCTAGCGGAGTCACAGCGGGTGAAGAGGGGCCTTGTCGTCGTCCACAGCTCCTGGACGCTACTCGCTGCTAGTGCATACGCCCTGCCTACTGCCTTTACCACGACATCCATCTGACCAGCATCCAAATTCTGGACATTGTCGAAAACCAACAGGTCGAGCTGCTGAATGTGTGCAAAAGTGACGGTGTGAGATATAGCAAAATTTCCTATGATATCGTGGGTCGTCAACTCTCAGGCGGCGAGTTGCTCCTGAGTCAAAGGACCGATCATTCCGGACATCGAACAAAAGCGTTTAGCGAGGAGAGAGGGTTGTCACCACCAGAAAATTAGTGTGGATACGTCTCTAAAAAGTGTAGTACCACTAAAATATAAGTTCGGACCACCAATAAAAAGCGTACAACCACTAAATAAAAGTGTACGACCACCGACCCGAAATGCACGACCACCAAAATAACTTCAATGCGTTGCTGTCTGCAGATTTAACCTAGATTAGATTAGATTCAAGAATAGTCAAAGCCTCTCAGCAAAACCTCGACACATCATTTCTATAAACGACATGCCGGGATGGTCTCCAGTCACGTCGCCGAAGGTGAATCTAACGAGGAAGGACTGCAGCTAGAGGTCGACATTCCTGGTGCTGTCCGCGGCAGCGAATCACAGCCACGCCTACCATAGACAAAAGTATGGCGATCCACAGACCCCAGCATGCTGATAGTGTACCGTGAGTCGTTGCCTAGTGACAGCGTACATAAAAGCAATCAAGTTGGGTGTTCTGTTGATCATCATTCGATCGAGACTACGATTTGCACCGCTGTGAGCACCTTATGCGGTCTCCGATCGTCCTGTGTCGCTCCTAGCGCTGCCAGAAAGTTCAACGACTCGCTGTTGATGGTGAAGAATGTTCCCCTGCGCCCTGCCCGTGTCGATACAAGTTCAAGCTGTGTATTTCGGCCAGCGCTGTCGAGGTATTTCGTCAGGGTAATCACGTTATGGACACAAACGAGCCTGCTTCTCCGGTGAAAAGAAAATTGACGCAAGAGATGAAAGATTTTATTAGGAGCATTTTAAGTGGAGGAGAAAATACTACTGCAACAAGACTGTTTACTTTGATATGTACAATGGTAGCCCACAATGAAATCGCAGGACCGGCGCCAAGAGATTCACAAGTCTCAGATTTTGTGAAGAATTGGAGGCGCACTAATCCTAAGGATTCTATGGTTCCTATGATTTTACTGTGCGAAGGTCGGCTCTATGACCAGCTTGATTTTGCAACGTTAGGGGACAGAGAAATGATTATCCTCTGTGATTCGCAGCAGGTTTTGGAGCCCGGGTCTTCAGATATTGTGCCCCATCTCGGAGACGGCTCTAATTTGTATCCCTTACGAATTGGAATGACATGCGCGCATCTTGTCAGAAATTATATCGCGGTGCAAAACAGACCTGAATGCACAACGATTTTGCATATTGACAGCACTCACAGTATGGTCATTAATGGCTATCTTGTGTTTGCGTTGGGTTATTCCGATAAAAGTGGCTCTTTTTTCCCTATGGTTTACTTTTGCACATCACAAAAGCGATCTATTGACATCGACTGGTGCATCCGCTATGTAAAGCGAATTTGTTTTGATTTGTGTGGTGTTCATTTTTCTCCGCAATTTGTCATGATGGATGCTGACAAAGCGCAATACAATGCTTGTCTAGTAGAACAACCCATTACATCAATTTTGATGTGCTGGTTTCACGTGACACAGAACGTGTGGAAACATTCACGAGAGAAAAAGGTTAGCGATTGCGACACAAAGAGTATATTTGAGGATTTGTATGATATGCACTACGCTAGCCAACACGATTTTCCAGCCGTTAAACGTCGAATTCTATTAAAGTGGATACAATTTCCTGTCGGTTCTTCTGCACGCAAACTTACAGATCACATTCTTAAAATGTGGATTAGAACCGAGCGTTTTTCGCATTGGCAAACGTTTTATACACCTGGAGGATATACAACTACCAATAATCCTCTTGAGCAATATCACAGAAAACTAAAGTGCCAGTGCCCCGGCCCATCCAACCCCAGTGAATTGATAAAAATTTGGATGGGGCGCGAATTGCATATCTCGACAGAGTCGGATTTCAAGACAGTTGGCAATGCATCGGAGCGCCTGATGCGTTTGTATCGATTCATGTACAAAAAAGGATGTTTTTCGGTACAGCGTATTCCTCCGGTCGGATCCGTAGCTGCGGATTTGTACCGTGTGAAAGAGCACCGTCTGGACTTAGCAGCTGCTGAAAAGAGAGATTTTACTAACTCTATAAAGTCTGTAAATTCTAGGCGCATGCAGACGCAAGGAATGCCGTCTGGAGGCTGGATTATCGACACTAGGAGCAAGTCTTGTTCGTGTTTATTCTTTTGGAAGTACTCCATGTGCTGCCACGTTGTCAACGCCTGTATTGCAGGTGGTGTCGCGTGCCCAGGAGTAAGCATGCGTAGTCGTCAATTTGTTCGCCCCAACCATGCCGATACCGCTGGTATGTCCAGACGACGGAATATCCCATCTTTAGGATAATCAGGTGGGATATTACCATCGCATGGTCATGAATATGTGGCTTCCGAGCTCGAGGCCATAGAGTACCCAGACGACTTTCCTGACGCGGAGAGTACGGGCGCAGAGAAAATGATGCCATCTCATCTAGTCCTGTCCATAGCTAGTTTAGCATCGACGGAGTCTCTGCCCGAAGATGACTATGAGTACCAGGTTGTACCCCCGACTCATACTGAGGTGGTGTTACCACAGCCGCAGGATGGTCTGAATACCGACATAGTAAGACCGGGGTCTCGGCGATCATTGCGTAAGAAGAAGCCTAGAAGACGTGCTATCGAACCGCATCTTCAACGTCTAAAACGTATGAGGCGCTAAGGTCGACAGGTAACAGGATACGTATTATATGAATGTTATCATTTAAATGCTTTACGTTGTTGTATCTACTGTGCTTGTAGTCGTCGGGCCCCGAAAGGGCTACTCCTAAATGGAGGTGCATTAGAAAGATGGTTCGCGTCCGCGGGCGGCCATGTCACTTGAGAGCGGTTTATGACTTGTCGATTTGCTTCTGGAAGTGCACCTTGAGCTGCGGCCGCTTGAGCTTGAGCGTGGGCGTGGTGGGACCCTGCTCCAGCGAGAACGGCTCCGGGTGGAAGTGCACGCTTTTGACGAGCTAGAAGCCCCGCACCTGAGCCTCCTTGGCCACCCGAGCCTTCTGGAACTCAGGGTGGGTCTGCACCTTCGAGGCGGCACGTCAGCCCCGCGCAAGCTCTTCTCCTGAGCCCACGCCTTGGTAGTCTCCAGGCCGGGCACCAAGATGCCGACAAGGCACCTCTGCAGCGAGTCTCCGTACGCGAAGATGTGCGCCACGTACTTGCACTTGGCGTAGATATTATCGACCTTCTACGCCGCGACGTACTTCTCCGCTTGAAGATGTTCTTCGTGCGATCGATGATGCTGAGGAGCAGAGCCCGAGAAGATGAGGCGCACTCGGGACACTTTAGCGACTTCATCGCTGACACGGGCGCGAGTGGGGCGAGGGCTCGACGCTGGTGAATACGGTGGCTCTGTCGACTCAGTCAGAAGTGCAGTCTTTGAAACGTCTGCAGATTGGCTGGCTCGGCGGTGCAGACCTGCCGGGCGCTTCCCAGACGTCGGCTTCCGGCTAGTGCTGCTCCCCGTCGCGAGCGCTTCGGACTCGCTTGGGTTGCCGACTGGCGTGGGTTTTGGTATAATGCTCTCGATGTAAAGGCGTTTCTTCAACAGGCTCAAAAATGTAAGCTTCGCTGAACCAGTTGCTATGTGCTGCCACTTTAAACTTCAGATATTGTTTGGAGTGGTCATCAAAAAGCTCTATGCTTTGGCCTTCGCACAGACGTGGATACTCAAGATGTTGGCTGTGATGCGGGTTTTGACCGTGCGATCTTTGGGGCAAATGAGCGAGCATTCCGGAGTGACATTTATCGACTAGATCCTCGCAAGTATCGTGATGTGAGGGAAAATACCAACTTGAACGTCTGCTACTTCAAATCGACCCATTCGACCGCCTTACCGGGTCTGAATCGAATTGGGGTCAAGTGGCCGAGAGCCGCAATCTTGAGAGCAGTCCCACTTCTAAATCTTCCGATTAGAGGCGAATACACGTCAACTATTTGCCCCACGGGAAACGTTTTGACGGACTCCAAACCATGAATCACGACTCTAAAGCTTTGCACTGAATGCGCAACCTAAAACACCCTCGACGTTCATTATATAACTGTAAATGAAGTTTTGCTTTGGATCACAGGGCTGCGACTTCCAAGAACTGTCCACCTCGGTTGCAAAGCTCAACATGGGTACCTCCCAAATTCCAATCAAAGTCATTTGGATTAACACGAGGTATCCTGAGCGGTGAAGCAGCCACAGAAACGTAGGGTTGTGCAGAATGCTCGATGGTCTCCAGGATTTCATTGGTTTTAACTGCAGCATTGGGGCGTTGGGACGAATCCCACGCTTGACTTTGACTTAGTTTGTTGCTTGGCGACGAATGCGTCACGCCAATAACCCGAGCACATTCACTATTTGTATTGTCGTCAATTAGGCTGACCTGGTGACCGGGAATTTTAACGCGGAAAAACGTGAGATTGAGCCATAATTTTTTTCCACCCGTAAAAAGTACTAAGGCGCAGTTTATATCGCAGTCTATTTGCTTCACGACACCTCGTTCAAAGCGTTTCGTGTCTACACCCTCCAGCGCAATTTCCCAGCCCACCATTTCGAATGACAGAGTCCGCAACTCTCCAGCCTCGTACGCAACCTAGTGTTACAGAACATAGCATGTTTAGGCGGCCCTGCAGCATCTTGTCGGGCAAAGGCTCCATGCCCGACAATATGTAGGACGGCGAGAAGGCAATCTGCTCGATCTTGGCGAAGTAGTTGCTCGGGTTGCGGTTGAGCACGAAGCGGCCCACCTCACTGAGCGGGTACTTGCTGTGCGGCCAGAACTTGGTTACATCGACGCTCTCCTTGACAGTCTGCTCGGGCGTCATCACCTGGATGTACAGCGTCCAGGACGGGTACTGCTTGTTGGCGATACAGTCAAGCACTGCTACTACCCTTACGTTCATAGTACTGTATCCGCACAGTGGTGGTCTAACACCACCACTGTGTGGGCATAACCTTGATTATGCGTGTGAGAGCTCTCTCTGGGTGTGAGTGTTCCGTTTCTGGAGATCGTGTGCTGCCACAAATATTTATAGTGGAGGTCGCTGGTGTGAAGGTGCTAGTGACTGAACTTTTGGTGGAGATACACCGACCTCAGAGAAAACTATCGCCTTACGCTGGATATTAGCAATGTGAAACGTAGCCAATAGTAGGTAGCTTGTGGTGGAGTGGTCAACGGTAGGGATACCAATGTTTTAGTGACAAACGTTAGTTAAACGGAATCAACCGATACGTTAAGGTTGAGGTTAAGACGAAACTCAACGTTTTCTTAACCATCAATCTACTATCCAGAAAAAGTTGGGCACTGCCGCTAGCTCTGTTGGAACACACTATTTATTACGGATCGGAGCTTCCCACCTCTGCATTGCGAGCCTCCTTCGCTAAGACGCATCATGGACCCCGCGTTGATACCTGACGGCGAGCCAGCCGTCAGTGACGCTTGTCATGCACCCCTGAGTACACCAGCTCGTCACCGACCACCACTGTCGTCACGGACACCGAATCCAGCCTGGCGGATCCTACGATCAACTCCGCAAACATCACCTACAGCACGACCGACACACCGAACTCCGCCTCCTCGCCGATCGCCCAGGCTTTCTCCCTCCATCCCGCACTCACGCTGAGCCTCTCCCTGCACGTATCCAAGAACTCCAAGTGACATTCCGAACCTGACACACCCACAAACCTGAGCGATGGCATTTTATCGTGTTGGCTCCAGCGGAACGGTTCGTGCACATACCTGTTTCCAAGCTGACCTCAAGGGAAGCTGAATTCGCTTTTTTGCACGAGGTGCAGCTGCAAGGTGAAATCTTCACACGGCTCGACGACTGCAGTAAAGGTGCACATGGAGCGGTATCACATGGAGGTCTTGCTAAAAGCAAAGCAAGAGCAAGAAGAGGCGAAGGTGTGATCTGCAAAACGACAGCTGGAGAACACGTACGAACAGCCCCCAGAGTCTACAATGCGAAAGCTTGTTGCTATTTCAGAGGCGCAGCAAAGTTACGCCAATGGCTTACTTGCCAAATGGGTTGCTCAGAGTATGCGGCCACTGTCAATTGTCAAAGATCCGGGCCTCCTATAGTTCATTAGATTCATCACGGAAGTGCTGGGCGGCATTATTTTGGAAGTACCGCGTGCTACACACCTACGCGCAGACATCTCTCGTATTGCTGTTGAACTAGGAGCATCTTTTGAAGGCTCGAATTCAGGCTAGCTGTCAGTACTATTGCATCACCACCGACATCTGGACTAGTCGCAGGCCACAAAGCTACATGGCTCTTACCCTTTACTACGTGGGCGAGGACTTCGTGATGTGCAGTTGGACGTTGGAGGTAGAAGCTTTCCCGGGGATGCGCACCGGTAGTGCTATCGCTCATGGCTTAGAAGATATGATGGAGCGCTGGCAGCTGCCCCTGAAATGTGCACGCAGCTGCTCCGCGACGGCGCCTCGAACGCGGGATGAGATTACATTCAATGTCAAAAAGGTGGGGTTTCAATGTTTCTAAAAAATGGGTGGGACCCCAATGTGTCTGTGCATAGCCATGTCTAGAAACGACCACCCGGGCACCTGGGCCCGAACACCTGGGCCCGAAAACTCCTTCAAGAAGCTCTCTGTGCCCATTCCGAATTTCGCCCTGTTCGACCAATCTGGTGGCATGAGCCACTACGTCTTCGAGAGCGATGACGAAGACGACCTCGAGGGTGACTCGCTCTTTGAGCTCATCTCTGAGCATACAACAAAGGAAGAAGCAGTTATAGCACTGCACAGCGCGGACATGGCCGAGTATCACTTCTTAAACAACTACACCAACACTGGGGCGTCATGCGTGAAGACTACCTGTATCGCTGCCTTTCACACCAGGAATGCCCTAGGCACATTCGCATAGTTCAGCGAGCCAAGGTCGGCGTTGACAGGGGGCCTGCGGTGGTTATGTTTCGCGTAGAAGCCAGGGGGGACACGGTACCGAAGCCTCTAATCGAAAGCGGCATGGAATTGATATGACGATCAGACCGGAAGTGGATAGTTTGCTCAAAGGAGGGGCTGGTCCAAAACGCTGTCGTTTGATGCTATTGCAGAAGTACTCAACCAACCCCGGAATGCTTTTGAAGATTCCCAACGTCGTAAAGCTTAAGAACCGCAAGGCGACCTTAAAAAAATCCAGAGTCGCCGCGTGGGATATTAAGGATTTCTCCGTCATGATGGAATGGGCGCACACTAAAATACGTACGTCACCGACTGCATTTTTTGGTCCTGATGGATTTAATCCAGCAACCGACCAGTCAACATTTGCTGTAGCGGATCTTACCTATCAGAACGAGTTGTTGATTTTGAAGTCTTTCGACCACGAGTTTGTTGGAGAATCCGGTCCTGCGGTGTCATTCGGACTCATTTTTACATCGCGGAGATTACTTCGGAATATGTATTACTCGGTTCAGGCTCAAGACTGTATTGGAGTGGTTGGTGTCACAGACGGCACTTATAACATCGACTTCAATAAGTTTTGTTTCGTACGGACATCCTACAATGCGATCTGACCAACATTTACTCTATTTAGATTACAGATAAATGGACGTTGGTGTGCTTGGGGACATCCGTCGGAGTGTACGATCGCCGACAATACCGCCACAGATACGCGCCATGGATGTATATGTTTGTGCGCACCGAACACGAATTCGCATACAAGCAATTGTTCTCCACTGCAGTTGAGTATGCTTCCTCGTTTTTCGGCATAACCCTCTTTCTAAAGTTTGGAAGCCAAGATCATGCTTCTTATATTGCCACCGCATTCACCGCTGTGTGGCCGAGCATCAAAATTCTGAATTGATATCCCCATTTGGCCCGGAATGCCTCTAAGAAGATACAACTACTAAATCGTACCAGCTTCTACGACGACCACATTGCTATCAACATCAAACAACTCGAAAGTGCCCGTTCACGTGCCTAATTTGACGCTATGGCGACTCGAATTACAAAATACTGGACGTCAAAGAGTGAAAAAGAATATGCGGATTGGTTCGTCTCTCAGTATTTGGAGGAGCGTCGGCGGTTATGGTACTGCACGGCAGCAGTACCGGGCGTCATGCCGTCGCAAAACCCGCTTGAATCTCATCACAAGACGCTCAAGGCCGTGTGTACTCCCTACTTACGCGCGGCAGCATCTGTGGTGCTAAATGATACTTTACCAGCCTGCTATTGCTTGATTGTGACAGACCCCCCCCTCGACTGCAGCCACTATGCAGAAGGTAGGAACACTCCTGCTCTGATACTGTCATAATGATAGATACATGATAACCAATTTGTGTTTTTTTTGGTAGGTCCAGCTCCCGCGGAAATTGTCTCAAAATCCCGAATTTTGATGATGAAGCCCAACCACCTGAAGGTGGTCGAACCGGAGACAGGCATTGTCGTCTCGGTGGTATTTAACACGTGCGAATATGCCGTTCACTCGATCAATACGGCGGGTGTCGAGGTGTCGCGGACGCGAGCTTCAAGGTACCGATGATATCGATAATGTGGATGTATGCTAATAAAGTTCTCACACTGTGTGTATATTTCGTTAGATACATAGACTCGAAGAATGGTATTCTACGAAAAGGATCTAAGGTGCCCGATTTTAAACTCTACTACCTCTCTTTACACGAGGTTAAAATCCTTCCATCAGCTCGGGCATCAGATTTCACGTTAAACTTGAGTCCGTGTGTGGCGAAAGATGACGTACGTATCAAATCTATCGAATTTACAACGATAAACGTGCGCAATGGCTTAATTTGGTGTGTGTTATGCTTAGATCGATAGGATCCGTCCGCGTTACGAGTGTGATTGCAAAGGTTTCTGGTCCTTCGGTTGGCTGTGTAGCCATGTTATCGCTACGCTCGCATTGAGGGATGAATATGACATAAAGACTGCGACAGCTCACTTAACTACTCGCAAAGCTCCCGGTGGACAACGGAAGCCTCGAAGTTGTCTGTCGAAGGAAGGGGCGAGTTATTTCGCGAAGGATAAGCTCGTGGTAGACCTCGTCACACTACCAGCGATGCCCATGAATTGGAACGTCATGAAGCAACTACCAGTTCAGGGTCTGGATGGAAACGTAACGAATCGATATGTACCCGGCCAGATCATAGACTGGCTTGACTGCGATGGGCCAACAGGACTTTTCAGATGGACCGTTCGCTTCCAAAACGGACATGAAGCGCAATTCGAACTCGATGAAATTGCAGAGATCCTGGAATCGTCAGCCAACTTAGGTCTCAACATCACAGGCAAGATTTTCTAGCTAGACCCCTTCCATATGGAGATTGCATACGCCTCATAGTTGAAGCCTAGGCATCAACCATTTAGAAATACATTGAAATCCCACCTTTATTTTAGAAACGTTGAAACCCCACCTTTCTAACATTGGAAGTAATCCGCACCCCTCGAACGCCGTGGTCGGCACCGATATTTTGGGTGTCAAGAATATATCGTATATTGCTCATTCACTCCATCTAGTTCTTGGTGGCGCACTAGCACGACAAAAGGGAGACTCGGCATTCGCTTTTACTGACGTTTTGGACGCTAACGAAAATGATCAAACTGGCGCTGGTCCAGCACTAATTGCTACAAGTTTTGAGGCAAGCCAATCCGTGGATGATGATGAAGTTGTCGAGGCGTCTGAGCTGGAGCAAGAAGTAGCGATCACTGAGCTCGAAACGTTCATAGTAAGCTCGCCCACTAGGTACGGAGATGCACTAGCACGCGTCCGTGGAATTGTTTAGCGATTTCGAGCTCTAGCTACATATTTCCACAAGTCTACCAAGGCTACAAACCGCCTCGATGAAATACAGATCAAGGAGTGGGAAAGATCAGCCCTTCATTTGGTTACCGACTGCCCAACAGACCCTTTGGATAGTTTGTTCACATACCTCGAGACACCCGAAGGAAAAAAGGAGTTCAAGGATTTGAGTCAAGAAAAGTATCCAAAGCCAAAATGAATGGTTTGTGATTAAGTGCTTAGTGGCGATGTTGGGTCCGATTGTCGCTGTGACTAAGGTGCTGGGGGATGTTATTACCCCACGTTGGCGTTGGCGTTGGCGTTCCCCATGCTGCGTCGCATCAAGAAGGTGCTGCAAGACTCGTCCATATTCACCAAGCCGGCTGCACTAGCTGGACGGCAATAGTTTCAAGCCGACATACTGTCGCTTATGCATCAAGCGCGCCATGTCATTTTGGACCTCTTCAAGGCGCGCTTTACCGGGATGGATTTTGAACTAATTTGGATTTCGTTCCTCGATCCTCGTTTTCACAAAATGAAGTTGCTCAAAGAGACGAGATCGATCTTGCTAGGCAGTGTTTGTTGGATGCCGCAGCAATAGCTGCCTGCAACTCCTTCGGGAGGTCAGCAACACCCGATCAGGGTTCCCGAAGCATTCCTTCGTCTAGATCTACTAGTGACGACACCACCAGTGTCTGGGATGACTTGCTGGGTTCGGACACTGAAGACGACAGCTCGCCTGAAAACGACGACCCGACACTCCAACGCCTGCTTCTCAACTGTTCGAATGAGTTTGTGGCTTACCTAGAAACGGCTAAGTCCGCCCCCACAAGCATGAACCGCTTGTGTGGTGGTCTGTCAACGGCCATAACTATCCGTCTCTTGTTCTACTCGCACGGAAATGACTAGGGTGTGTTGCTACGTCGGTGCCATCGGAACGAGCTTTCTCTACAGCGGGAAACACGGGGACTGCAAAGCGATATCAGATGGATGTTAACCTTGTGCGAGATTTAGTATTCATTGCCGCAAAGCAGGTCTATTGTACCCGTCACTAGTGATAGGACCCAAAATTGTAACATGGCGACGAAAGCGATCACAACTCGCGAACTATTTGCATCCAGCGACTGCCAAAGTCATTGGGCTTCTATTTGTAGTATCCCCACGCCGAGAGCGTGTCGACGGTCGATTTTACGCGGAAAGAATTGACCCCTGGTCAGAAGGTGTACGTGACAAGGTGCTATGCGTTCATGACCATAATGAAGAAAGGAGGCATCTTCAGAAAAAAGCGAGTTCTGATAGCTAGTTGCCTTGGCATCGCCTATGGCACGGTTACGAGGGTCATGAACGAGTACAACGCGAACCAAGCCACCGTCTTCGAGGTAAATGCTGCAACTCGACCCTATCTGTTTCAAATCGTTAACCTTTAGAACTTAATTCCCAGCTGATGCCAAACCAGCGTGGTAATCAGATGTCATACGATCATGCTCTTACGGCCTTTACAAATGAATATTTCACCTTCACAATCTCTCTATCATGTTAGAACTGTATTGGCCGACACTCGGACGAAAATCACTTTTTCTCTTGCAAAAACAGATGTTTGTGCCTCTCGGCCAATGAGCGCTTTCCCCGAGACTCAACCCGTTTCCCGTAACTATTTTCAGATCGAGGCACTGTTTTAAATCGTTTGTAGCGTCAAAACGGCTGTGAATTCAGCAAATCTGACCGCATTTTTGAAATCTAGACGCGGTATTGCACCCTATATCTAAATATCGTTATGGAAACAGATGGCTACATTTGGGTCCAATGATCAGTGACGGGTTCAATAGTGAACGATAAACAGTTTTCTTCATTGACCACGAGTTTCTTGATTCACTGTGCATAATACGCTTAACCAAAATAATTCACTGCAAAGCTGAGAACTGCAGTAGCATGCGCTGCATTTAATACAACTTGATGATGCAATATGCATAACCTGGTTGAGGCAGCCTCCGCACTGGTAGCACGCGGTCCAAATGTTGCGGATGCTCAAGTTGGCCATCTCGCGCTACTTGAGCATCTTGAAGTAGTACTAGTACGTAAGCAGGACGTAGCAGGGCACACAATGTCCACGCGGCCGCTGTTGTGACAGGGCACACAGCACCTTGTGCAGAGGAAACGGTCCTCAGGAGTATACAAACTCCAAGTAAACGGCAGTTCACTAAGCCCTGGCCTAAGGGGCTTTTACTCGTAGCAAGTAGCGAGTTAAGACTGAGTGTATTAATAGATAATGGTCAAATCTGGCCTGCAATACAAACTAACTATTACCTATAGTGAAACCTATATAATATGCACCAGCCCCCTATTGGGTGGCTGCGGGCACACCAACCCCGTGTACCCATGTGTGTAACACATAACTAGTGTCTACCACACCAGGGGAAGAGTGACATGGCACTCTTTCATGTAGCCCCGTTACACGCTCCCCACTTAGCGTCGAATATCGACCAATACCGGTGCGAGGACATACTTTCCTCGCACGAACGATTCCCATCGACAAGCAACCGGGCGCTCTGCGCCGTTGCTCACTCTGCTGCTGGAGCAAGGGCGCCTCGCCTTGCTCCCTAACTGGTCTCCACTTTGACCAAGGAACATGCCCCGCAGGGGCACACGTTCCAGCGCCAAGGTGCCTGCCAAGAAGACGGCCGGGGCGCCTAAGCCCAAGGCGAAGCCTCGCGGCCAAGCCTCAGCACTTGCGGAAGCCACTGCGGCGGATTCCGCGGCGATTCAATCGCCTGGTGCGTCCAACGCACCATCATCTACGAACTCGCGGCGTAGTAGATCGCCGGATCTCCCTCCGGTCGACCGCCCGAACCCACGGTTCGCATACCGGGACCACAGTCCTGGGTCTCCTGCGGAACCTGAGCGTGTGCTCTATTCGGGGGACGAGAGTGACCCCCATGAGGCTGAGGACTCTCACTCGGCTCCATCTCCAGCCCCTGCTGCTCCTGCAAGCAGAGAAGGCGAGACGCGGCCTTCGCGAAGTCAGGCTGACCCGCAAGCGAAAGCTGCGAGGACGGCCAGCGACCCTGCACCGGGTCGGGACAGCAGTACCTGCCTGTCAGAAACCTGACTCTCCGTTAAGGACTCGCACGAGTTCGAGGTGCCGCAACTCAGCACCAAGGACCCGCTGTAGCTCAGGACCAGCCAGCGAGCTCTAGGAAGCGTTCCGCTTCTCAGTCACCGCGCGGCAAGGCGCGCGACTCCTTCAGAGGACTGTTCGACTCCTCGTCCGATGACGAGGAGGGGGAGGGCGCAGTCCCAGAACCACAAGAAATCTCCAATGATCTCGACGGGCAGCAAGAGCGTTACCATGCTGCCCAGTTGCAATCCAGCAACTTGCCGTCAGCACAGGCCTCCGTGCCTGTGCAATCAACCCAGACGGCTGGCGGTAAAGCCTATTACCCGCCCGACGAGCGGACCGGGGCTGCAAGCTTTCTTGAGAAGCTACAGACCCTCGCGGTCTAGTAGGAGATTATACCTCCAGGGGCGCCTTCGAGCGCGAACTCGTCATAAACGAGCCTCTGTACCAAGAGAACATCGAGGCCGCTCGGTGTGTGCTTTTAGCACCACATAGAATTCCTTTGAAGGAATTCGTAAGAAGCCGGAGACTAAGGGTGGACTCCACCCCGTCTGGGGTTACCCTTGGGCCCAACTCGAAGGGACCACCGGCTTCCCTCAAGTCGAGTCGGTCTTGTGGGCGTGGGTCCTTGAGCAAGGATTCCAACGCCAAGAGTTGGACCAACTCAAAGCGGAACTTGCGCTGTCCTCTGTCCTGGACCAGCGTGAACTCCGCATTAAGTTCGCCCACCTCATCGCTAAGCAACAGCTTAGCGTGAGGGGCAGCGCTTGTGATGAGCGCGGGTATGTTGCCTATACCAAGGTCACCCTACCTCGTAGGGTGGCTAAGAAGCCACAGACTACTTACGAAGCTGCTGTCGCTTCTGGTCACAGATCGCGACAGCCTTCGGGCAGTCAACCCGGAGCCGGTCCTCCGGCTCCCACGAGTTCTGTGAAGCTGGGTATCCGTGCCACATCACAAGGAGCTGACGCTTCCTATGAACGCGCCGCTCCTGGAGAACACGCTCCACATGGTAGTGGGTTCTCCATTCCGGTCTAGAAGAGCCGGGGGGGGGCTCGTACGACTACGAGCCTCCGACAACGGCTGGGGATTCTCGATCTCCGTCGAGGACTGTCGACCCAGCGGTTGCATTGCAACAGGAAGGGATGCGTCTCTTCCGTGATCGCCTATACGCAATCGAGATTGCGTTGGGCCTTGGCCCTGGCGGTCAAGCTACCGCCCTGTCCGGGAAGCAGGGGGCTCTGGAGGACCTCCGCGCTGAGGTCCAGAGCCTCCGTCATGAGATCCGTGATCTCCATGACCGTGTTGACTGCCGAGCGGCCGTTGGCGAAGTGTCGACACTTCGCCAGGAGGTTTACCACCTCCGGTCTGAGCTGCGGGCGCTCCGTGAGACCCAGTCGTACGGCTACCCATCGTCGTACGGCTCTCACGCGTATGGTGCGCCACCAATGGACCTCCAGGCTTATATAGCCCCTGCTGCAGAGCTCCGACCGCACGCACCTTGGTCATACGACCAGCGGGGCTACCCACCCGCTTACCGCGAGCCTGCACCGGCTTCCGCGGGACACCCAAGGGTGTCTGAGACTCCGTCTCGTTTTGAAGTGGTTCAATCACTTCCTCTTGACCCTGACGCCGGTCATCTGGGGCAGACCGCCCCTGCGGACCATGAACCGCTTGAGACAACCCACATAAAACGTCGGGTGCGTCTTCATCGACTTAGGCAAGTCGATGGTGTAGGCATTGTCATGCCTACACAGGACCGCGAAGGGCCCAATGAAGCGATGCTACCACTTGTTGCTCCCCACGGAACTTACCGTATCTAAAGGTAGGTTTCTCGTGTCGAGTAGAACTAAGTCCCCCACATTAAATGCATTTAAGTTTCCTCTTCCATGTCGGTCAGAGTACTCCATCTGCCTATCTTGGGCTTCGACCATCGCGTCCCTTACCCGGCTGATCACATTCAGCCTGTTGTCGACGAAAGTCGACAACTGCTTCCGTAATAACGCTGGGCGCGCGTCCGATACTTGGGAGGAAAGCTCTTTCCGAGCCCCTCCCCCACTTAGGCCTGAAGGCCGGGTGCCCCACGCAAAGTGAGCGGCACCTGAGGGTGACGCAGCCCGTTCGGGTAGAACGGGGTAAACCCTGTTGACGCGTGCACCGCGTTATTGAGTGCAAACTCAACCATTGGAAGCATGTCGGACCAAGTCCGAGGTGCCTCCGCGCAGACACTACGAAGAGTGTATTCGAGCACGCGGTTAACGCGCTCCGTCTGACCATCCATTTGGGGATGGTCCGCAGTTGACATACTCAACTTCGTTCCTAAAAGACGGAACAGTGTTTTCCAAAACGCAGCGGTAAACCGCGGGTCACGGCAGAGATAATCGTCTCCGGCAGACCATGATGTCGGAAGACACAGTCCACGAAGAGCCGTGCGGCTTGTTCGCCCGTGACTGTGTCGAGGACGGGGGCAAGATGCACCATTTTGCTCAAACGGCATACAAACACCAAGATCCCGGTGTTGCCGTGGTCATCGGCCGGAAGACCGAAGACAAAGTCGAGACTCATCCAACAGTGTAAGGCTCTGCAACGGAGCCGACGCGTGGCCGAAAGGCTTAATACGCTGACATGTTTCACATGTCTTCACATACCTGGCAACCCACTTGTACTGGTGGGGCCACCAAAAGGTCTGGGAGACCGACAAGAAGGTCTTCTCCCGACCTAAATGTCCACTGGATGGGGCAGCATGCGCCTCCCGAAGTATATCAAACTTCAGGTCCTAGTCGTTTGGGACGACAACACGAGGAGGATCACCGGGCTCCACGCGATAGTGGAGCAGGCCATCTGCCCACTCCAAGTGGTGGAGCCGGGATCGTTGCCGCGGCTAGAGCAATTTCACCTTGGTGTATTCGGCTGCAGCGAAGAATCGCGCCAGAGAGGCAAAGCTCTCATCATCTCGATCGTTAAGCGTATCTGATCGTAAAGATCCGTTGTGACCCGACTAACATGAGCCAGCTCATTGTCGGGTCTGCGTGACAGCGCATCAGCAAGCACATTGAGCTTGCCCGGCTTGTATTCAACGCGGAAGTTGTAGTCCGCGAAGTGTGACTGCTAACGAGCCATTCGCTGCCCCAAATGCGGCGAGTTCGTGGTCGTCCGCAAGGACACGTGGTCCGTATAGACCACAAAGGGTCTAGAGCCCAGGAGGTGCACCCGGAACTTGACAAGGCATACTTCATGGCAAGTAGCTCCTTGTCATGAACGGGGTAATTCTGTTCGGCAGCCTTGAGCTGGCTGGACTGGAACGAGATAATCCTCTCGTGTCCATCCTCATCGGTCTGCAGCAAAGCGCAGCCGATAGCGTAGTCTGAAGCATCACAGACTACGCTGAATGGCTTTGACTCGTCTGGCAGAGCCAGGATAGGCACACGCTGTAAGCTCGCCTTAATGCTGTCAAAAGCCTCTTGGTGTTGGCGTTCTCAACGCCAGTCGGTGTCCTTCTTGAAAAGGACCGACAGGGGTTTTGCAAGACCTGCGTACCCCGCACTATACTTATGAAGATAGTTGGCCAAGCCGAACCACTTCCGAAGGTCCTTCTGGGACCTAGGTGTCGGCCAAGCAGCTATGGCCTTCACCTTCTCTGGGTCCGCTCGGACCCCCTCGCTGCTGACAAAGCAGCCGAGGACTTTGATCTCCTCAGCGCCAAAGACGCACTTGTGTGGCGAAGTGGTTACGCGAAATTTCAATGTCGCGGGGTCCTCTTGCACACGGCACCCGAACTACCGACTAACGGAGGGGGTACTTCGATCTTCCGTGAAAGTGTTGATCCTCACCTTGTGTACCCGTCGGTGGGCTGGATCGCTCTTCGGGTGATCTCAGAAGACGCGCTTGGTTTAGAGCGTTGAACTGCATGGTGAGCAGCGGGAAGTCAGGCAGCAGCGGGGGTATTTCTACTCGCTGCGCCAATGTATGGTCGAGTTGTCGATCTTGGGTTCCTTGATCTAAACTCGCAGGCCGATGTCGATCTTGGCCTGGGGATGCCTTGGGGGGTATTCCTTTCCTTGCTTGCCGCTTCCTCTAGCGGGGGGTTGAAACGAGGGTTGACAGACGCCCGGCCAAGCAATCTTGACGTCTGGGTTCACTTCGAGCTTGGGGTATTCGGTGTCTTGACGAAGCGTCGGGCAGGCCAATGTATATCCCGTACCCGGTAGCGTGAAGGCGAAGGCCACTTGTGAGGTAGAAGGAAAATTCAACTCTGTTAGTGTGTTAGCATGTTCCTAGATCTGACCTATTTAATTCCCTGCGCCACGCGTCCTAGTGCGCCACTACTGGCTCTCCAGGCCTCACTGACCCTTTATTCCTTGTTTGCGTCATCAGTGGGATTGAGATTTGATACTTATCTTTCCAGATCGACGTCATCCACGTCAAGATCGATATCGTTGATCTGCATCAAAATCGCCGGGGACCGGGCTGTTGCCACTTGAACATCACTTTAATGACTCGGTCATTACTCCGCGGTAATACATCTCTCGTCCCAGGTTGATGGATCTAGATCGACGGCGAAATTTCCGTTACCGCTCCACCACACTTGTCGATGTTGGCATACAGCTTGTTAGTTCGCATGACCTCAAACACTCGACGGAGGCGCCCCAAGTGCACCTCCATAGCCGTCTGACCGTTCTCGGCACGGCTGTGGACGAATATGACGTCAAAGTACGTCTGTGCGAACGCACGCAATGCTCTAAACAGTAAACAGTTTTGTGACCAAGCGATTAAAAGTTGCTGGGGAGTTCGAAAGCGCTTGTGGCATAACCAGCCACTCCCAGAGCATACCGCACGGCGTGCTAATCGCCGTAAGATCTCCCTCATCAGGATCTGGTAGTATCCGTTTACTAGATCCAGCGCACTATAAAGCGTGCAACCGGCCATGTTGTTTAACAACACATCCTTTCTGGGGATTGGTGTCTGGGCCGGCACCGTCGCGCTGTTCCGCTTGTTATAAGCGTGAACTAGCCGCCACTTCCCGTTCGGTTTCCGAACACAGAAGGTGGGCGATGAATGCGGAGACTTCGACTCCCGCAACATGCCCGCCTTAGCCTTCGCGGCAAAGAAGGCATCGATGACCTCACACTGCTCTCGTGGCAGGAGCCATTGCCTTGTGACACAGTACTTTTCTTGCGAGTGCAGACGTAGCTTGGGAGTCGACGTGAGGAGTAGGAAGGAAATCCGAAAGTGAGTTTGATCGGGTTAGTCGTTCTTGTCTTGTTCTACTACCTCTATCCTACTTCCTCCTGTAGCATCACTGAGTGCAACATGTAACGGAAACACTTGATGTAACGGAAACGCTTGATGTATTGGAAACGCTTGATGTAACGGAAACGGTAATCATAATCACGGCTCTCTCATCCAATCAGCGCACGCTGTCCCTGCATTAACCATACCAACCATCAATGATCCTCCAATGAGATCGCACCATTCGGCCCACTTCAACTTATACCCACTCAGGCCACGCGCCTGCCACGCCCTAAACGCGTGCCCCGAGCGCGTGCCTCGCGGTAGGGACCCAGCCGAAGTGACAGCGAAGTGCAATCACAACACCCCCACTCAATTCGATGTCT